>JAQFXM010007897.1:0-11314 GCA_034693345.1 Entomobrya multifasciata
TTTAAAAAATCAAGAGACCAGCGCATAGTTAGTTTCTTGCACTAATTATCTATTTATTATTGTACAGCAGAGGGCGTATTCATTAACTCTGTGTTATAATAACAGCAACATACCATAACAAAGAAAACAACAAGTGTTTTAACAATCTTAGAATACAAGTTTTTCTAAAAAAAAATTAAGAGAAAAATCGTCGTTTTAAATTGTCGCAGATTAATGTAAATTGTCGATGTACGAACTTATATTCTTCTGCCATTTATTACTGTACTGTAAAAACTATTGGGACAAAATAAAATTAGATTTTTAAATGAAAAAAATAGAATGGTAATGGTCCTACAAAAAAATCAAGTGTTTTTAAATCATTGGTTTTTTAATTTACAAAATAGGTATTTAAAATATATAGAAATTCCCCGGTGCGTGGGCGTAAAATTCAACATTTCTTTATTTAAATATTTTGTGGTTTATTTGTCATCATTGTGCAGCGCCGTCATTGGCCGCGTGAACCTCTTCTTTCTTTGTATTTTATTCTTTTATGTCTAAAAATTATACCTGCCTGTATCATCTTCAGCCTTGCCAACTTTGTAGCAATGCTGCTCAAGATACTTGATTCGACATCTTTTACTGTTTTACTTGAATAAATAAATAAATAAATAAATACTAAATTAAGTAAAATTTCACATCAACTGAAGATCTTAAATATTATATTCACCATTTTACAAAAAAGATAAACCACGTTGTCAAATAGGTCTGGTCAAAATGTAATGTAAACTATTGTAATTGATGATTAATATACATACATACATATTAATTTGATTAAATGTATGGAATGGCAATAAGTATGCTTTACTGCTACATTTAATACGAGTTATGAGTGTATGCTATTTAATTAGAAGGTAAAAATTGCAATACTACATGCATAACTTTGGTACTCTGGCATAAATGTAAAAAAAGAAGAAGCTACGTAATTTATATTTAGAAGTACACAGAAGAAAAACAGTCTCAACAAAGCAGTGTTTAATTAATTATCGTTCTTATTGCGTGTTAACGTATACTATTAATGGTTGGTGTTGAATATTTAGTAGACTTGAAGTTTTAAATGTACTTGAAGTTGTTTGTGTGTAGAGAAAGTTGTGTTAAATGTAGGTAATTTGTCTGTGTATGTATATTTAGCTTTAAAAACGGAATGCATGTAAATCTAGACTGTTATTTTTAAATAGCCAAGTGCAAAATTTGTATGTTCTTAAAAAAAGGAAAATATTTTATTGGCAATTGTTTTGTTCTGCTGCTGACAGTATATGAAATCATTGGGGTAAAATGAGACGAGTGATTTGATAATTAATTCACCTCACCTGTGATTTCATGGCTGTGTATGTAGTGAAAAATTGTACAAAAAGTGGAAGGGAAAGAAAGGAAACGGGACGATTTGACTTGAAAAAAGATGAAAGGGAAAGTTACATCATGAATGAATTATATCAAAAAGGAAAATAAAAGGGAAATTGTGTACCTTGAGTACAATCTATGATTCATATTTACCTGATTATGTAACAATGAATTCTGTGTGTAATTTATATACATAATGATGATTGTATATTCGTAAAAATACCGAAACTCTAAAAAAGCAAGCAGCAACCCTTTCCGTGGCAATAAAGAATAATAAATTGGTTTTTTCTGCACAAAAGCGTTAAACAATTTTTTAAAGTAAAACAGAAGTTGTACTAATTGAAAGTTTACTAATTAATTTTTTGTGAAGTCAGAGCCAGAATAAAAATAGGTATGCATTAAAATGTGCTTTAGGCAAGCTATCTAAGATTGTAGATTTATAGTCTATTAATTAAAAATCTGTTTCTTTCCCCAACATCCATTGTAAATATAATTTGAAAATAATAGCTTGAAGCTTTATATCCACTAAACTGAAAACCAGTGATACATATTAAACTGAAACACTGACACTGAATTAAAATATGCAATTCAAGCAAATTTTTGGAAATATTTGAGAAGCGAGATAAGTTAGTTAAATTTTTTCTACTATTTTTGCTGCTCGAGAGTATTATTTTTTAGCTGATGCTTCTGTTTATTATCTTTGTTAGATAAGTTAAAAAATCACTGCTTTGTCAATCAATGATAGCAAGATGGGTAGCTCTACATTTACAAAATATTATAGTTTGTTTAACTTGGAGTAGGTTTTAATTTTGAATGTATGGTTTTGTGTATAAGACATTTATATTAAGTGAAGGTGCTTGAAGTACCATTCATTATGTATTATACAGGTAGTTTTGATGTTTTGATGATACGCAGTTAGTAACTAGCAAGTATTACTAAAAAATTGTTTTTAAATTATAGAAAACAGTCCTTTGTCAATCCGATTAATTTTTTTGATATAGTTATATAGAGATGCCAGGTGCTGCGGGGAAAGATAAAAAATCAATCACGGGCTTTCTCCAGAATTTTTACCAATATTTTAGTACTTTACTTCATATTTTTTGTGTTACATTTTGCAGACATTTTTATTTATGTAATATAATAGGCATGTGTATAAATTATTAGAGAATAAATTGTAAAAATATTATATATATTTAAGAGAAGATATATAGGTATCTATATTGAAGTAAATTTTTATGAATTAATTGGTGGAATTCAGTGTGAAAAATCGTAACACTAATATTTATCTTGGCCACCACAACACCTGATCAAAATCAAAAGGGTTTAAAATTTAGTATTCGTATAGTAAAGGGATAAAATGATAACTATATTTAAAAAATAGTTAGCTCTGGAATAAATTTTAAGGAAGTGTGGGCGTGTAAATGGAGGTAAATATGCACAGTAAAATATGTAAAGAAAAAAATGGAAAATGGAAAAAATAAAACAAATTTGAAAAAATAATTGATGAAGGATGGAATGATATTTTTATTTTCTTGGATAAACATTGCATTGTTATGAAATGGGAAATCTGGTTTTAAAAGATTCGTATTTTAGCCTGCAGTGCGAGATCCTTGTCGTTTGTCATATTTTCATATTCAAAGTTGATATTCAACACTGCAGATCCCACCCAAACATCAATGCCAGCAATTGAAATGATAGTCATCAATTTTAAGCTTGTAATTAGTTGAAAGAGGCGTTCCAATGCTACCAAATCCATTGATGAATAGAACTGAACTGAATCATCTGTAATTAAAACCTTTTTTTCATTTTCAATCAATCACATAACTTTAAGATATTTCAGTCTTCGACGAACAAAATATCTTTAAATTAAATACATATATTTCGTTACATATTTTAAAGAATAAAGGAGTATCACAAACTTTAATTTACAATCACGTAAAAAATTAATACCATTACATTACTTATTTTACTAACTAGAGTGACTGCGTACTGCTTACTACTACTAACATTATAATATAATGAATACATAGACACATCTTACTTATAGTTTAAATTAAAGCTAAGATTGAAAATATCAACTTTCGACAAAAAAGCTAATCATCAATTAAAACTAGATAACTGAGTTGCAAACAATTGAGTTCAAGAGATTATAGATTATAATCAAAGCTAATTAAAACTTTCTACTGAGCTAATAATTGTATGTTGTTTTTGAACTTCTTGATAGATTTTCTAATTTTCTTTTAGTATAATTTCTCGTTGTGCCCCACACGCACACACACACTCATCTCACACACCTACATTTATATTCAGATTTTTTTCTCAGAAACACAACCTAATTAAAAAATAAACTAATGTAACACTTAAATTGTAATTACCTTACAATTGTCATCATTAAATTTTGGTGGATCAATTCACTTAATTAAATTGAGTTTGTTGAATTTTGATTTACTTTACTGCTGACCAACAAAATAAAACAGAGCTCTGATTCGTCAAAAGAGGTAGTGTTAATTTTTTGGAGATAAGTTTTTTATTGGACCAATTCATGTTCCACATTTCCATTTGATAATTGATATAACTTTTTTAATGTTATTTGCGGAATGCACGGAAATTCTATGAATTAAATTATATTTGTTGTTGTACTTGTTTTGTGTAGTTTAAGTAGATTGTTGTACGTTTAACAAGATTTATGGAAGTAGATATATGTATGTGTATAGCTACATAGGTTGGCAAAGTATTTCCTGTAAAAAATATAAAAGCAAATATTAGGCCATGATAACATTGCCCCAAAAAGAATATAATTATGTACATTGTTTTACATAACATACCTTTTAAATATTTAATGAATTTACTGGAAATTGATATTGAAGATTACTTCCATTCAATTCACCTCAACAACAAAAATGATGAGCAAAACTGATCTGGTAGCCCACTGCACTGGTTTATCTGTAAACAGCATAAAATATACATGAAAGTTAATTTAGTACACAAGTTGCATCGTTCACACATTTGAAGGGAACTATTATAAATAAATAATTACCTGCAGTACACAATTTTACAAAGTTTGAACAATTTTCCATTCCATAGTTTTCAGGTAATTCATATCATATCAAATAGATAGGTGGAGATAACTTCTTTACACCCGATTCCCCGTAAAATGTTTCCAGTATATTCATTCATTAACATGAAACTGGACTTAACAAATTTCTTTTAACACAAAACAGGTACTTTGACTTAGCTTTCCAGCTTATCATTCATTAAAATATTTTAGTTATCTCTCATCTTCTTGTGGTCAGGTATATATTCTCAGGTAAACAGGATACTATTTATATCATCAATGTTTTTGAGATTGAAAGAGGTACACATATATTTACGTCGAAGAAGTAAACAGATTACGTATTAATTTTATAACATACATACTGAGTTTGGGATTAGTTTTGAGACTTTGACTTATCTTGAGACTTTCTCCAGAAAAGGAAACATCGAATCAGCTCAGCTCGCATTTTCTCTCTTTCACTTTTCTAAGTACAAACTTCCTCCTCACAAATCTCTCTGATAACTTTAATTAAATTAGAAATACCACTTTCCTGTGTTTGCTTGATAAACCTATACAAAAATATATAGAAAAACATCCGGTTAAATTATCATTTGCCACGTTTGTCGCATTCATTCAAAAACAGTCATTCAATTTTATAATTTTCTGGAACTGGGCAAAACAAATAGGAACTCTTCCATGAAAGCCAAACAAAGCTAATTAACCTACTTATATTCAATACTATTTGTATATACAACAAGCATGCAATCAAAAAAGAGGAAGTTTGCTATTCTGCTTTATCTACCAAGCAAAAGACACACAAAGCTCTGAATTTAATTTTCCACTTGACTAAATACTCTACTCGAAAACAGTAATCCTTGTGCATAAGACAAAAAACTGATGTGCTACCCATAAGAAGATCTCATCCCATCACATGACTATGACCCCCACCGACCCATTCATTCATGCCATTCACATGCGACTATGAAATTTGCGTTTGAAGGTGTACAATACACAAGGGATGTTCACTGTGCACGAGATCTGCTAAAAAAAGAATTTCTTTTTTTGCGGAGTGGCCGCGGTTTTTTCTTCCAAAAGTAAAAAACTATTTTTACCAACCAACTTGTGAAATTAAAGCCAAAGGGGATTTTTGTATTTATCTTGAGGTATGCGATCATAAAAAAGTTCTTTTTTAATAAAAGGACATCAATGAGTGAAAAGACGTGTTTTCTTGCTTTCTTTATTTCCGCATTTCTTTTTTTGCTTCAACGAAGTTTGCGGGAAATGGCTGTAGTTGTTATTGTTCTGATGCCGCTATCTCTACTGCGTCACCAAAAAAGTTAAGTGCGTGACGAGACCAAGAATATAGGCCATATAATTAAATACTTATTAATATTAACGAATTGACGGTATCCGACAACACATGCATTGCAGCAGCGCAGTATGACAACGACAACAAGGAAGGTCAGCATAATGTAATCATGCTATGATGGGTCCGTTGCAAAACATCAAAAAAATATTCTTACGTCAGCTGCAAATAATTGCATGTTTTCCTAACAGTTCTTAATGACCCAGTGAGAAGACGACAACAAATAGACAAAAGAAAGTATTTTTTCCTGCGTTTCTTTCTTTACTACGACAAGAAAGAAGCCAAGATAAAATGGAAGAAAAAAACTATGGACCTGGCAAGCATAGATGCCAAACTTAACAAGAAGCTATGAAAATTATATTGGAAACCTGTGAAGATCAGAGAACTCATTCAATTATTCAGTTTTTGAGTCAACAAAGATCTTATGCTAATTCATGTATTTTTTTAAGGAAAAAACGGATGCAAAATTAATTATAAGGAAAAATTATACTTGTACACTGGCATTTATTCATTTTTATCAGGACGAACTGTATTCATCTTCATTTATATTTGTAACTTTTACAGTTAGCTATAATTTTTTTGGCTTGTTCATGTTTGTGATAATATTTATAAACTATGTAATTTGTGGAGAATGGGGGACTTTGAGACAGTCATTTTGTTGACTTTGGCCTATAAACTTTACTTTGGTTTGTTTTTCAATTACTATTGAGACATGCGTCTCGAATTCCCCCAAATTCCGCACCCGCATACCACCAAATACAAATCTATAAGCCATTCCTCTTTTCCACAGTCTCCCTACCGAAAACACAAAGCAGCCGACATTCATTCGACGTCGGACTGCCTTGCGTGTATGACACGGGATTGCCTCGCCGTCTTGAGCTTGTGTTGAATGTGTGTTGGTGCCAGTGACACCAAGTGATAAGTGTTATCTCCTATGCCCTTCATCATCACCTCCACCATTATTATAATTATCATCACCATTTACTACCACCAAACCATAAAAGTAACCCAGTTCTCCTACCCAATAAACAAAACCCCCAACAAATATCCCCTCACGTTACACTATGAGAAGGTTGTCGGGGGGCAATTTGAGGACATTGTATCGAATAAAAACTTGGTCAATTTAATGCACTTTTTTGGTGTGCAATAATGTCACATAAGCGGTGTCCCTTGCAATGAGATGGTTTCTTCCGTGGAATTTAGTTATATTTTGAATATTACTGGTAACCACTTCTCCTTCTTGACCTTTGGAGTTTTTGTGTATTGACTTCTTTCTTTATATTTCTTGAAACAATAGTGGTTTGTTAATGCTCAACGTTTAATTAAAACTTTATTATTGTCTTTTTTAGAACCTATTATCAATAAGGAACAAAACACCAATTTAAAAAACCATCATCACGCAGTATCAGCATAATTTAAAGTTTTCTATCCCACAGAAACTTGAACTACTTACTTAAGTAATAATAGATAGATAGATAGCTTTTATTTTCCGGTTTACAAGTATCACTCATTACAAAAAATTTGTCTGGTATTGTACTCTAACGATTATTTAAATCTTTAACAAAAATTTAAAGTACCGTTTACGCAGATAATAATTCCATGACATTCCACATTAAAACAAAGCCTTTCGTCATCATAATAATAGTAATAGTATAAACTCAGGTATGTTAAACTATTTAGCGAAAAATGTTTTTTGAATAAAAAAAATCAATGATTGAAATAGTTCATGCAAATTTGTTCCTCAAGAACATGGATGACCTTGCTCTTCAGGCGTCATAAGAGTCCCAATCGAAATACGGCAAATATGGTGCCGAATTTTGTGTTCGACTTGAGACGTTGTTAAACGATCCTAATCTCGGCGAAACAAGACTCCACAGTTGCCAAATAAAAGCAGTTTTGGCAGTAAGGAAAAGACCTATGAAGGACCCACCAGGAAAACAGCCTAGCCTTATATCTGCCCCAACTGAATCAGGAAAGTCGGCCATGTGTGTCATGCTATGATATGTACTAGAGTCTAATAGGACTTTGCTACTAACACCGAATCCAAGAATCAGTGATCGCCTTGCTGAAGAATTTGGAGGCAAAGAAAACAAGACAAATTGCTTTTTCTTATATACTGGACTTATTCAACCAAACAATGCAGGATAAGTTAAAGAATTTTGCGAAAACGTCCAAGTAATTAATCACTCATCCGATGTGATTCGGAGAACAATGGAAAATTTAGTGATTTTGAATGTTCACACGTTTTCTGGCAAGTCCAAAGCCACTCTTAGCTTGAAGTACAGGAATCAAGTAGTCGTGGATAATGTGCGGAAGTTTTTGGCACAATTTGATTCCTTGATTGTGGATGAGGCCCATCATTTTCCAGCGGAGACGTGGCAGCAAATTGCAAACGAGTGGAGAGGATCTAGCCCAGACGTTCGTAAGAATCTTGTATTTCTTACAGCTACTCGGTACAGCATGGTGAACAAAAAAAGAGTTCACATACTCAGTTGTGAAGGTGGCAAAAACGTCTGGCATATCATGTCAAAAAGGAGGACTGTATTGGTAAGACCATATTGAATTTTTTAACTTTATTCGCAGTTTTAATCAGTCTAATAATTAATCCAAACATTTTTTTATTTGATAGGTCGATCTATCAAAAAAGTGTGATTTGACATAAACAGCAGGGGATACGATGATTTCGCGAAGGATTTGTTCAAAATTCTTGATGATCAACATGAATTGGATACTCGTTTGTATTCTCAAGCTATGGTGCATGCTGAAGACCGAAATCATGTGAACTATATAGTCGAACGAATTAATCGTTTCAAATGTCAACCCATTGCCGTTGGTATTTCAGGACACGCTTCAACGATAAGAACTGGTATTGACAAGTTTAACGCACGAATAGCTCAGGTTGCTGTGACATCCAAGGTTAGACTGGAAGGCTATAATAACACGTGTGTGTGATTTTAAGCAAAATTGTTACGGATACCATAATGTTTTCTCAATTTGTGGGACTATGTATGCGAATAAGGCGACCTCTGCCCCTACTAAATGGTCAAGAAGTAGCTGATCGCAGTTACGGTATGGTTTTAAGCTACAAAATTTATGAGCTTGAAAACATGGAGAGGGATTTCGAAAGCTTGGATGAATTAGTAGTATCACAGGATCCGGCTAAGTAGGAATAAAGTAGAAAAATCTGACAGTGGAGTGCCTTTTAATGATGAATAACAGATTTTATTTTCATATACAAATTAAATAACAAAATGTCTCTTGTTATAATAGTTCTATAAAGATGTTAAAAAACTGGATTTTTAAAGTGTTAAGTTAAAGTTAATACTTGATTAATAATTATGATAACTTTTTATGAATTTCAAACGTAAATTGCATCGCGGTAATCATATAGGCAGAACTGTTTGCATATTAACGAAACGAACAATATATTATTGTAGAATAAAAATTGTAAAAAACTGTAAATTGAAGAAAATCATTCGAAAAACTTCAGGTTTCATCTAAAGGTAACTGATCTTTTAGAGGCATATTCAAACAATGTCATAATTCTGAGTGTTGTGATACAACTAGTGCCTGCTAGCATAAAGAAAGACTGGAACCTTACCAGTTGTATGTACGTAACAAACCAATAATTTTAATTGTTTTTAGAAGGCCTTGCATTTAAAAATAATAAATGAAAGGTATTAAATTCAGATAACCCGAATTGAAGTTTTTATGCTTCGTAAAAAATAAATGAAAATCAGGATAATTGCGTGTTTAACTGAATATATAAATCCAAATAATAACACTACGTCAAATTTTATTCATAAGCAAAAAAGCTTGATGGTTTCAATATTTGACTTCACTGTTCAAAGGTTATATAATTAATCTGCATTTTTATTTTAAATTTCACTTGTTTAGTTTTAATCATCCAATAATAAATGTAGAAACGAATGCCTCAATAAATTGAGTTTTTGAAAAATGTCTCTAAATAAATAATTTTCTGACAAATTTCAGAACCTTAGGCACGCTTTCTAATATGCAAGTTGCAGAGGATGGCCAATTTCCATTAGTATTTTTTATAAACGTGCATGCATCATTTTAATGACTAAAGAAAACTAATACGTGAGCATTGTTTAACCTATGAAATTTCATGTGACAAAATTTTCATCTGTAAAGACTCTTATCAGACTACAAATAATTTTTGTCCGGAAATGATTTAGCCTAAAATGGATTGTGCATTAGACTAAAATATGCAGTCGACTAATTAATAATCGACTGAATGTATAGTCAGTATACTAAGTATGCATTCCACTTACTTCGACTAATTTTTATGGGTGGACTAAATATACATTCGACTAATAAAAACAGTTCGACTAAAAAAAATCGTCAATATACTTTCGTCAGCGTATAGCAGCGACAAAGTACATTTCCACATTATTATTGCCTCCCGTAATACTCACCATATGCACATGCTATGTTTGCAGGGTGTAATATGTACTTAATCATCATTATCAAAGTGGTGTGTACCAAAGCACCAAATCCTCAGCATCTTCACCACACCAATATCATTACAAGCTCATTATCATAGAAGAAAAGTTACAGATGTAGCCATGTATGTAAAGCATACAAGCATAGTATATTACTAGATTGCAAGGTAAACCATGAAAAATTATTAGGAGGCGCTTTCACCAAAAAAATCGCAATAACATTATCTTGTCCTTTCTTTCTCTAAAAAAAATTTCCGGGTTGGTATGGTATGGGCTAAATGTATGTTTGTTTGCCGATTATAATGTGTTTTTGGGCTTTGTTGTGCGGAGAGGAGAGTGCAAAGAGATTGCTTTCCGTTTCGATTTCAAAAAGTCTCTTTAGGGTTATTTCATGAATTGTCATTCTGATTTTATACAAGTTGCATACCAATTCGGATTAATATGAAGTCGCTGTGATTCATTTGAACACAGGTTTCCGGTTAAGCGTTAGCTTATTCCTTGAAGATCACTCATCATCAGTCATCACTCTAGTACAATGAGCAACGGTAATATTCAAAACGGAAATGGTGACCATCTCAGTTATGCTGAGGTGGTGGGACCTGCTTTTAGTTGCCTGTAGACCCCAGTTTTGCCACAGCAGCAATTCATTCCGGGTACGCTCCAAAGGACTGAAGCTATACACCTGTCGTGCCATCCATTTCGCTTTCTACGATTTTCGAACAGGATGCCCCTGCTCAGCACAAAGTAAATTTTTGCATTGATTTTCGACTTACCTATATATTTATACATGGCTTGTTTGTAATTTTAACGACAAAATTTTTGTGAGATTTCTGCAGGGATTTAGCATACACGGAGTGGCAACCCAACAAGGCAAATTCTTGAGAAGACGCTTGCAGTGTTGGACAAGGGAAAGCATGGTAAGTTTATATGCTGTTTATAGTTTAAAACTGTATGTTGGAAACATACAGTTTTAAAGGCTAAAATGTTTATATGCTGTGAGGGAAAATAAGTTGAAAGAATGTGTATGACTCAGCGTTAGCATTGCAGAGAGTAGATGTGATGTGATCATCT
>JAQFXM010007898.1:0-11314 GCA_034693345.1 Entomobrya multifasciata
TTTGCAATACAAACGGACATTTTGCTTTGCCCCGATAGAATAGTAACAAGACTTGTAGAACCAGCTTTAGAGCATCATATTATATAGTTGCTGTTGCTTGCTTATTGCATGTTTGGGATTGGGAGAATCAACTTTGATACCAAAAGACTGCGACTGTGTGTATGTGTAGCCAACAGCCAGAAACAGAAACGAAGTAATAATGATGAATGAATATGAATGAAATGCATACTGAAAACTGCTAACTAAATTTTTGTTTCGGAACGAAATGAACATCGTTACAATTTGGTTGGTTTGATTGTTGTGGTTACGATTCTTTCAAACTTCAATAAACCGTTCGCTACAAGTTTCTCGCACAACTTAAATATATTTATTATTTATCAAAAGAAACATTTTTATTGTCATGTTCAAATTTTTATCATTTCTTCCGAAAAAATGTGACACCTGCAGACAGTATTTTAAAAGCGTTTTACTTTGGGTGAATACATAAATATATACTCGATAAGACAGGAAATATGGCAGTGACCTCTTAAAAAATTAAAATGATCGCATTATAAATTGTGGTAGTTTTATATAGTTTATTTATAATTATTTCTCCTTCTTGCTTATCTTCATAGCAATATGGGGTAACCAGTCCTCGTAAATTCCTGGTACAAAATATCGTCAGTTCAATCGAAATTTATCCAGTCTGTCTTGAACCCTATCTAATTGTTGTTTGATAGCTTTGGTGTCATCAGTTCTTCCGGAGAACTCTACCATCATGTGGGCTATTAACTGTCTGCATTTCTCGAGAAGTTCCAACCTGAAAAAGTTTTAAATTATGAATACTGGAATACCAAATGTGTGTTAGATGCGCTACAACAAGTAACAGTATTGGATACATACCTCAAGTGATATTTATTCCTTAAATCTATGTCACCTCGTGCAAATAAGTCTACCATATGAATTATAACTTTTGCAATCTGAATCTCGTCTGAACTAGTGTTTTCTCTTGCGTTCAGCTTCTTCCATAACCTATTTAAATCAACAAATGACACCAATAACTAAACTGATGAGTTCAAAAATAAAGAACATATACAAAAATACAAAAACTATCTTACTTTTCGTAGATAAATAACACGTCAGAAAATGTCACTCCAACTTCAACCATTATCGTGAATACCCATCCAATATCATCCGTGTCTTGAGGTTTCATGTATTCCAAATGTTCAATCAAAAATTCTAGACAAAAATGGACAAATTCAATTGAATGTCCTTAACTTTATAATTTAGGATAGGAAGCGGAAGCAATGCAATTTTTATTGTACTAACCGATGGGGAAAAAGGAAGGAGAGCCCGCATACTTCTTTCCAATTGCCACCAATTTTCTTCGTAACAAATCCATTTGGACCTCAGCGGCTCGTCTGCTTATGGAGCTTAATTCTAAAAACAATAAAATTAATAAATTATTCCCATAAAAAATTCTTTATTCTCCATTTTTTCTTGAAATCGAACATAGCAGTCTTGGCAGTAAAAGATTATAATTTACCTGATTCAATTATGTCCGACCAGACTGTTTCAATAACTTTGCCGTCGGCATGTCCAGCAGCATGAAATATTTCCAATTTCGCTTCGTGCAATTTCAGAGGATGGGCAAAATCACTGTACAACTGTTGCAAAAAAAAACTTTTAGGATTTTGCTATCACGGAATTAAATAAATAATCCTGTAGCTTTCAGAACTAAAAATACCTGTGTTATGTTCATAAGCTGGGCGTTCAACTTTTCAGCAGCTTCTTCATAAGCCTTTAATTCTGGTGGTGCCTGCTCAGAAGTAGGGCCTCTGGGTGACATTGAAGAGATCTTTACATTGATTGAGTCCAATATGGACTTTTGAATTCGGGCGACATCCAATTTATCTTCTAACACCTCCAATAAATCTCCTCTGCGTGAAGTGCTTTTACAACATATTATAGCTCGTGAAAGATATTCCAACCGCTGTTGCAAATTAAGACCAGTCCTATAAAATGAAGAAACAAAAACATTTTAGTCACACAATCTATGATTAAATTCCAAATACAATTTAATCAGAAACTGTAATTTAATTCGTACGTGGTAGACTCGGCTAATCTTGACAATATTTGAGCTGCCGCAGAATGGTTATTATTCATTTCATGATGTCTCCAGAGCAGGTCCAAGACCCTGGTGTCATTTGCAGGTGCGTTCCCTCCAGGCCATTTTCCGGTAGTAACAGCATCTGCAGCGCGTTGCAAGAAGGAATCTAAGTACCCATGCTTGATTTCCAGCAGTCTGTCAAACAATTTTCGTTCCAATAGCCAGTTGTAAAGAGTAATGTGGAACGCCTCATCATCTGAAGAAAGAATTGCATGTATGGTTTCATCAGCAAGCTTCTGTGCTTGACTAGGTTGCAACGTGTCATCTTTAGTTGTTCTTGGAAGTGGTGATTGTGTGTTCGTCGCAATTGAGACATAATGGTCCAGCAAATCGAACACAACTTTGTAAATTTCTGATCGTGTCTGAAAAGCTCGTATGCTTGCTTGCTCATTGCTAGAGGAAGATCCTTTTATCACGTTTACAGCTAAATTATCTGGGTCTGCTGCCTTGGCCGAAGAAACCACCAATCTAACAGCGCCCACAGGAAATCCTAGTTCACCATACTGACGACAAAAGTTGTTGATGTTAATTCTGCTATGACCGGAGATTTTTTCAGACAGGATAAGAGACTCTTTCAACAACGCTTCTTTTTCAGCCAAATCAGTCACATTCCTAACTTTGGCAAGGATTTCAGCGACTTTTGAGCCGATGGCATCCTCATTTCTAAACAAAGTTGGGCATACTTCCCGTAGTCTCAAACTGATGGCGTCCACCGCGGCATTGTCACCCAAATACCTAGCGAACAATTAACATAATCTTTACAAACTCCTCTTGATTAACAGAATATTAAACAAAAGACATGAAGACAAAGTTATCATTTTCTTACTTGGATATTAGTGCATTTATGATCACTGATACCGTGTTTTGTCCATTTATAATCAACTGTCTCATTGTGGTAGCTTGAAGTCTTTCGTCGAGACCCTGTAAATTACAAACAAATCTTGCATGAGAACTGATTTAATTCTGCTGAAGATCAAGCAATAGAACACAAGAAAATAATTCGTAGGTTACCTGTAGAACAATATGAAATTGGTGGTCGCACAAAATTTTCCACATTCCCAAAACTTCAAGCGCAATGTTCAAAAAGTTTTTCAGAGCAACAATGGAATTCTTTTCAAATTCATGTATTTGCAAATGGCGCCCGTCAGTGACATTCACGGATCCAAATGCTGGAGTTCTATACATTAAAAAACAACAAAACATGACTTGTCAACTTCGTCCCAATAATGTTTCTACGAATTAGTAAACTTTCCTTTTACCTTACTACAGATAACGTTGGGTTTTCATTCAAGAACACTAAAATACTATGAAGAAACGCTGAGGCATATGTTACTTCGTCTCCTTGTACGTTGGGAACAAGCTGGAAAATTTATTATATGTTCACAATTAGAACATGAGTTTACTTCCAAAACTACTTTTAGTCATTATTAAAAACGTGATGATTGTTGTACCATTTTTGGAGAATCAGGCCCATCCATGTTGGCAGTCTTCACCAATGGTCGATGCCAAAATTCGTACAGGATCCGGCCAACCACAAGATAAATTGCATCATGTCTTGGGGAGCAGTACCAGTTGTAGTTGTCTTGAACAGCCTGCTGCATGGGAATTCCGGAAGTGGAGTACATTTGTTGACTTTGGTGAGGATATGCACTTCCAGCTACCGGAGGACTTATGTAACTTTGTGACTCATTAGAGCCGTACATGGGCTGAGGAATCTCTTGACGTGGTGTAGACACAAGGTTCGGGTTGAATTCTAATGATCTATCGTGTGGACCTAAAAATTTTCAGAAATGTGCATTAGCATTTTGATCCATGCAAAATGTGACTATTAACTGTGCAAACTTAAAATTGAAAACATACTTTGCATTCTTCCATCAAAGCTTTGGTGGCTCATATTATCAAAGTTGCCATATAAAAAGAGAGCTCTTATGGCCATGTCATAAACTGCTTTATCAACTCGATCATATGGATGAACAGCAAGTAACAAAGAATTAGACAAGGGATATTCCCTCCCGTATCCAAGGTCAAAATGACCTTTCACATTCTCCGGCCCGTTTTTCTCCAGCAAAGTAGCTTTCAGGATCTCATAAGGCTTATTGGCACGGAATACAATACTTCCTGATGTAGTTAAGACAACGATTTGCTTGTGCCATCTTAAATGTTGCGAAACAATATCGGGCACTTGTTGTAAACTTAAATCGTGGTCTGCATTTGGAATTATGTCAATGGCTAACGCACGTCCAGGTAGCTTGTGCACGTGGAACACTTCGGAAAGGCATTGTGTTGGGTACAACAATGGACTTATCAACCAAAAACTATCTTGTTCTTGATTTGCATGGGAAGCTAAAGCAAAGATTCCTGTAAGAAACAAAGAAACAGGAAATTATGGAGAAAACTAACTGGATGGGTTAGATATCCACAGTGAGAATAATTTACCAGTGGAATTGAATGCCATGTGCGCAGACGAAGGCCTTTGAAGCGATGTGGCGGGGCAGTGTCCAGGTGGCAAACGGATATGGAGTAAGTTGAACACATTTGGTCTAATGTTGTTATCGCGGCCAACGTTCGTCAATGGATCATAGCAAGTAAAATACAATCTGGCCCCGCTTTCCAAAATCGCAACCAAGCAAACCTCGCCTAAAGATTAAAAATTTGTCATATTAAAGTACATCCAATTTTTGAACATCAATATTTTAATGAATGATAAGTAATAAGAAGTACTCTTACCCATTTTTACGGGAGATATGGTCAACACCTTTTTTACCAGATTGGGCTCTAAAGTTTTCTTTGAAACTTTAATTACTTCGTTTACAATTCCTTCCAAGGTCATGCTGCCAATGCATTTAAACCCTGAGCCATCTGCACCCAGATCGTAGGCCTAGAAAATAAAACACAAGTTATGACTACGACTCCAACCTCAGCAACTGACCAAATCAGCGCAACGGACATATGTATGTGTGCAAGTATTAGCAATTCGACAGAAAATGGCTTACATATAATGCTCCAGAAACGCTCCTCGTGTACATTATGTGTCGTTCATCATCACTAACAATCTGGGTAACAGGATCTCCTTGTCCACCTGGACTTATAAACTTGAAGAAGGAAGAAAAATATCCACTGGACAAGTCTTTCTTCCAGCATCGATCAGTGAACCAGCCTCGACCAGTCTAGACGGGAAAACACAAAAAGTTAACTAATGTCTGTCGTCCTCGTGAAGAGTTAATAAGAACTTCTTTTGTAATTGCAGCTCAGTTAGCAATATTTTTACACTAAACGCTCAATTTTTCTTACCTGATATCCCACTTCATGTATGGTTCCATTAGTTGCTCCCAGAAATATACGACCCGATTTGGTACCGTGAACTACCACAAATCTTAAGTTGTCGGAGGAAATGACAAATATTGGTTGTGGGACAAGCTCCAAAACTATATAAAATACATCGTTGTATCATAAGTTTTACATTGTTGCAGGAAAAAACACGTCAATTGATTTTAGATCTTACCTTGTGTAGTTGGCGACATTGGTAAGCTAGGATCTGTCAACACGAAGCCCAAAATCACTATTTGAGATGCCGTTGAAACACATAGTAGGTGGTTGATCGAAGAGACGAACACGTTGGTTTTTGTAGGTACTAGAGCCATAGTTATTATTGACTCCTTTAAGCCATCGTAAAAAGATAGGTCACTCCTACAAATTTTCAAAAACCATGTAATATTTGATAAGCCAAGTAAATACAAATTTCGCTTATCAATTTATGAGTCCAATTACCCGTCACGGAAATCCCACATGTACAAATCACTTTCAATGGTCATCCAAGCTCGGAATATCTCAGCGAAAACCCCCATGTGGCATGTTTTTGGTTCTCCTTCTACAAAAAAAAGAATTCAAAGGATTAAAAAATAAACTCTAATATGTGAGGATGAGGCAAGTTATTTAACTGAACTTACGACTGAGCATTTCATTAAGCTCTGGTGGAATGGGTGCATTATGGGAAATGCTGTACAGGTGTTCGGTGAGAATATGTTGTTGTATCACAGGGGGATAGTCATGGTCCATGAATCCACTAATGGGCCTCATTCCTATAAATCAAATACAATTGTTTATTAGTTATTTATCTGCCGCATTAGGTAATTATTGTCAACTGGCAAATCAATTTTCCTTCATTAAATTAACGCTAACCTGCTTGAGCTAATTGTGGATCATGTGCCTGCATCAAGCTGTTGTACAGAGATGGTGACCTTAGTTCATTATTCATAAGCCGATCCGTTGTTCGCGCTGCATGCTCAATTAATTCCTGGTCAGATAACCCAAACTGTAACGATGAAGTATGTTGAGCTGGTGGAGGAGACTGTCCAACTGGCCGATTTATATTGTACGAAGTATCCATTCTGGAAGGTGATACTGATGGTCCCTGATGCATTTGTGGCGGTGTTCCCATTGGTGCTCCCGGGGAATATGGTGGTGTTCGACTTGAATGTCCCATTCCATGACCTTGGGAAGCTGCAAGTTTAAACTTACAAATTAAATTTGTTCCCCTAGGATACCATGATTATGATTACCATGTCCCATGGATACTGATTAACGACAATAACTCCATTTTGTTTTCCAGAAATATGCCTTACTAAACTCACCATTAATACTATACATCCTCGCTTCCCGGCTTGAGCGGCTCGATAACGGTGTTTGAGGGGACATCCCCATTTGTGGCCACATTTGCTGTTGCATTCCTGCCATACCTGGACTCTGTGGAATTTGGCCTGGATGTCCTTGACCGGGAGACTGGTACTGGACCACTGGTGATGGAGCCATCTAACAAATTCAACAACAATCATCAAAAAACCTGAGACCGGGGCAACGAAATGAAACCTTTAACACACTGATAATAATTATGCTGTTTACTCTTACGTTTTACACTGTAGGTCAAGCTCGCGTATCAAATTGACCAAATGTAATATACAATATACACATGCAACCACCCAAGTAGTTAAAAGTTACACTAGTTGCACATTTTAATATTACACTTACATAAACAACTAAACTGATAGAAAAATGAAGTCTACTTGTTTTTAGTATAAACAACTTTCACTGGTGATGAGTGATGAGTTGTGTTATGATCAGCTTCGTCTTTACAAAGAACAATTAAAATATACTAAGTCACTCCGTCACCTGTTGACAGTTAAAAGAAGCCGAGCATCTTAAGCTCTCGCAGTCTAAATGATATTTTTCATGTACATGTATTAGTATTTGTTTATCAGCAAACCTAACATTTTAAAGAACACGATCATTTATATACAGAATTAACGCAGTAGTTCACTTTTTACACCAAAATTATATTTATCGAAGAACAAAAGCACTTCATTTTAAAAATGTTAAGGTTTGGTAACGTCAAACGTGGGATACAGCAGAGACCAAAGACCTTCTATTCTAGACTAGACATTTTAGAATTTTGGAGCTTGAAGTAGTGCATTGTGTGAGTAAGTAGGGTAATGCATTGCATTAAATCAAATGCATCATCATCACAACAATGTTATAAACTTGTGCATAAACGAAGTTGTGTGTATTGATTTTGAACACATCAGAATAAAATACGCTCCAAAATATTTGACCACCGGGGATTCTCACAATGGTCATGTCATGTGCCTCAGGTTCATGCATGGAAATATACACTACTTCTGACTGGCTTGGTTGGTATGGTACTTGGTTCCTGAAGAAGACTTTTTGGGAATTCTCTTTGTTCATGCGTCCCAATTTTTTAGTTTAATTTTTGTTTGTGTAAATTTTTATTAAACTTTAAACACATTGCAAATGGCGTAGACAATCAGTTTTTTAAATTTAACTTTTTGGTCTTATGCTTCAATATCTCTCGATACAAATACTCTTATCTTACAAAGTACAACCACATTCAGTAAGCTACTTATGGAATCAGTAATCAATCAGCAATAAGGTGCTAAATTTTGCTTAAACTCATGATTTCAAAAAGTATTTTAACCACTTGATACCTTCACTTTCACATGTTCATCATACAAACATACATACATACGCATGCCTAAGCCTAACATATCATGATAAATATTACTTTTAAAGCGCATTCAGATCTAGGGCGTTTCCAAGGTGGTGGATCCAGTTCTTGAGGAGATGAAAGTAGATGCGGGTGATAATCTAGGAGAGGTGGCATCAGAGGAGACAAGTAGTTCGCGGAAGTCGATCGAATTCTTTCTGCTAAATCTCCAAGCAGAACCGCTGATGGTGGCCGCAGTAGCGTATAGGAATTAGGAATACGAGTGGCTGCAGCAAGAATGGTCGAGCCTTCGTGGTGCTCTACTTCTGGAGGATCTACTGGAGGTAGCGAATGACGTTTCAGTTAGAAGCCTACACTGAAGTAAACGGTAATTAAATTGAAGTCATAATTTATCAGATAAAAGGTTTTGACGAACCCACAAATTATGCTCCTTACACGATCCCAATGTAATATTTTTTCTCATCTTGAATTGAAATGTGACTTACAAAGTTTCAAAGCGAATGAAAAAATCTCAATTTTTGTATGATTTTTCTAAAGTTTTGTGTTTAATTATTAACAGTCAAAATTACAGATGTTACATGCATAGTTTTAGTTTAGTTTTGTTATGAATTAATCTAGTGATGTTTATTATGGTTCATTTAAACATTAACATCAGTTATATTGCATGCAAATGCTCACGAGCTCACCTACTGCATAAATGGATGGAAATGTTGATAATGTCGAAAATGAAAACTATGAAAGAGCCAGTTGTCATGTTGTATGGTGATGATTTCGGAGATGATGAACAAATACCGTGACGTGGGGGCGGAGGGTGGACACGTCACGCGAAAAAAAAGTGTGATTCTAAGGGACGTTTTAAATTAGTTTTTCGTACACTTTGCATAGGGAACTGTTGCCTACTTTGCAGTCATTGAGGAAAAATTACACAACCTAAAAAGCGATTTTAGACCGTAAGAGGGCATATTGGTTTTTTAAATGAAGTTCTTTACCTATAGAATTCTGTCCGAGTTTTAATACTTAATTACAAACAATTTAATTACAAAAAGGATTATACATTATTTGCACTGTTCATTGAACCCTAGCTTGTTTATCATGAATACTTATCTCTACAGTTAATTTATACTAACTTTATTTGAGTTAAGGGGAGGTTGTTGTTTAATATGAACATGGAGTGTTACAAAACTGTTTCAAAAAGTTTATTGGTTGTCTGGGCTGAAATCTAAACATTCCTGCCATAAGAAACCGGTGTAACGAAAGTATTCGTTTATAAAATCAGCTATCTATTAATTTATCATGGCTTTGATTGTCCAAGACCGTGATTGTATTACGGCACGTCATTGTTTCACTCATGAGTAAAGTGAAAGTTCAGTCAATTGAAATTTTGTGAAACTAATCAGCCACCTAATTTACGCAATATAATTGCAGTTTATTGTATACTGCATGATTTCATTTAACTCATACATTCACTTTACGGTTTTGGATAAATAAATCGACATCTTAAACTTGACCAGGATTCAGAATAACTTACTCGGCCAATTCCTGCTTTAAAAAATTAAATTTAAATTTAAAAAATGGTTAGTCTGTAATTAATTGGTAGACGGACTAATTTTCAGTTTAAAAAGTTCCTGTTATTCACTGGAACTTTCAGTATGTCGTCTGTCGAATATTTGGTGTTATCTCTTATGCAGTTTTTATTGTCCATGCTAATTATTCATTATATTTGTCAGAAGAGAACAAAGCAGTATTAATGAGCATGTAATTATAATTACTGATAAACAAAATGAAAAGTTAGATAAAAAACTGTATGTATTTACGCGATGGCTTTGGTACCACCATGTAACCTCAGCAATTTTCCTGTCGGCAGAATAATATTATATGAATACAAGGAACAATTTAGTAAATCGGGCCTATAACATATTTCGTAGTCTGTGACTCCATTTTGGCGAACATTTAAAGCACTCAAATGGTCAGTCAACGGGAGAAATGTTGATTTTTTATTTCATGTAAAAATAAATATTCATAATATGATTGTTTTTCCTGATGACTTTACGTCTTAATTGTATTGAATTTAGTACTTTTCGCATTAAAACACATAAAATTCGCTTTCGTTAATTAATTTTTTATCTTTGAAATCACTGATTGATTTGTCTGCTCTTTGTGCTTGCGACTGATATTCAGTTTTTCCCCTTTGTTTCATGAAAGTATAAATTATACGTGTAAAGTAATGATAAGATAAGCTTTTGTTTTACCATAAATTTAACTGCGCATTTGACTATTCCAAAGTCAAATATTTTATACCTTAATCGCAACACAAATTACTTTGCAAGCTCACCTCCCACTTTTCATCCCTATGAGCATAGTGAAGAAAGTATTGTAAACTCGACATATTGGTAAAATACCTGGACAACTACATACAAGACCATACATTCGGCTGGAATTCTAACAAAAATTAATGAAAAGTGTGCATACACTATACATATTATGTCCGTGTAAAATGTAATATTGCTATTTAGAGATTGGTTAGGTAAAACGTTTGGTATGAAAATTGACAATCACACACATTATTACCAGGTAGGGTAGTAACTCGTATCAACGTATCAACGAGTTAAACATTGTTAAACGATTTCAATGTTTAAAAGGGTTACATTACATGAATTATGGTTTTGTATGATTAAGCGTTGTGGCTGTGATACTATTGGATACTATTACTAATTACTATAATCTGATGCTGATGTGTTAGTGTTGAACTACTACGGCAAATCTTACAGTCAATAGTATTGCCTTTACTACGTTTTACTGCGATAAACGTTGCTTATGACCGAAAGTGAACTTTGATGGTAATTTTAACAGAACGGTCTAGACGCACGTAGAAACAAGTCATGTCAAGCAAACGTAGATGAATCTGAATGAATACATGACATGTCACGGAATGTAGTGATGACATGTCAGGTAAAGTAGCGATGACATGTAGTTTTTGACCCTTGGTGACCCCGTTGGTCAGATTTGACCAGTGGTGGCTTGACAAAAAATGATCTACTTTGAAGCCTCTATCGAAATATGCAATAAAAATTTTTTGCCCATAAGCCAACATGGCACCTTTGACCCCCTCCTGCCCCCAGGGGGTTTGACCCCGGAAGCTGAAAACC
>JAQFXM010007899.1:0-11312 GCA_034693345.1 Entomobrya multifasciata
TTAAATAAAGTTCGAGTAAAGTGCAATTGCTGCTTCACTGCAAAGTGAAGCAGCAATTGCACTTTACAATCATCATGCGTCAGCTCAGCTGGAGTAGGGAATAGATAAGATCAGAAATATTTAAAGAAATGTTGACAGAACAAGGTATGGATAGAATTTCGCAATTTTTGTATACGCATGTTTACCGAATAAATTTCAATCTCAATATTTTTTGTAATTACTTTTTATGAAAACAATTACGGGAAAAATTAATTTTATACGTTTTTTCATTAAGATGGCCGCAGTAATTTAGCCATCTTTAAATTTGGAAAAACGCAAATCACGCATGTATATCAGAGTAATGCTTGTTATGTGAAATCGAATCTAAGACTGTACAATATTTTAAAAGGCAGTCTAACAAACAAAATCCATTTCGCACAAAAGTTTGGTGTGCATTGATATATTCATTTAAACGTTCAAATTATATTGTTTCCTGTTTAGTTTTGCCGTTGAAATATTAAACATCTATTGAAAAGTTCAAAAGTGCAACCTAGCCTCCATTTTAAATGTTCAGAATAAGAATATTTCAAAGTCAAACTACAATGTGATGAAAATAATCGCTTAAAAAGTTCTGGTAGCACTTTTAATGAGAATAGAGAAACGAATTTGCTCAAAAAGTATGATAATTAACGCTAGATGAAAATAATACTTTTGTTTTTTATAATTATTTATGATGACAGGAGCTGCTTATGTGACAATAAAATTTCAAGCACAAAAAAGTATTGTTAAGAAACTATTTTGGTTTTAAAACAATCGACTCCAATCAAAAAGATTTCATAGTTTGCCATTAGAAGTTTTGGCGACTGTTTCTATTTTGTGTCCTAATTTCAGTTACGTTTACAAAAGTGATAACCTATACCGGATCATTTTTTAAACACAAATTTGAATCTTTTGAGAAATTCGAATAACGATCTAAAAATATGCATATGGGATTTTCTGAGCCTATATTTATAGCCACTGGTATTAAGTGTAATTATAATATGTCTTTATATATTAAATAAGTAAACTCTTTATATGGAACTGACGAACATATTGTCGAGATCAGTTCCAGAAAAGTTTCATTTTCACTTAGAGCGAATCCTTGTTTTATGCTTTGGCGTTAGCAATGTAATCGCAAAATATCATGTTTTATCAAAACGTTCTCAATGTTTTTACCAATGTTTTTATAATGAAGCGGTTAGTTAGAAGCATCCAGTTTGCCACGCTCGAAAAGAACATATCTTGTAATAAAAGCCTGAGAAAGGCAGCGACTTCATGCCAAAGAAATTCAAAACGAGCAACTAAGTTCAATAGAGATGCTCCATATGCGTAACGTCGGAACCTGTTTTCACCCTTCACAAGAATTTTAAAAAATTCAAACGTTTTAAGAACACGTAAAGTCAGAAAGTTATCAGCTGGTGTAGAAATGCTGATGAAGGAAAGGTTATGTTTGTGTTTTCATTCAGGTTGGATTTTTCAATTTAATATTAAAAGACTACAAGGTGTACAGGCAATTGGAATAATAAATTTGTGAAATGAGTTTATAGTACGACATCTGTAAGCTATGCGAGCACAAACAAATCAATTTTGGGCCAATAGAGAAACAATGTACTTTCAAACTTCACACGAATACTTTCAAAGTTCTTATCTAGTTTTCATAGCGTTCATTAAGTTGGTTTACCTTACACGATTTGTTGAGTCATTTGAGTTAACTGTTATTCATTTAAAATATCAATGAACCAATTTCTGATAATTTTTGTTTTTGAAATCCATTACTCCATTTCATGTTAAATCAAACTAAAAAGATATTGATTTTCTTAGTAAATGATTAATTGTTTTGCAATGCGTTTGAGGCATTAATAATTCGCAAATTTTAAAATAAAGTCTGCAATGAAAGCAGGGCACATAATTTTTGAACTGCAACAAAACGCAATCGATACTTCTTTCGTTAACGCTTATAGAACCAATTCGATGTTCACCAACTTTGCAAATTATTTATACTTTACTAGCTTACTATACCGTCTCGCATTAAAATATTTTGGAAAACGCATGCTTTAAAAGTAAATATAATGCTTACCGTTGAAATAGCGATCAATAATTACACTTGCTTTTGTATTTTTTCTAACTTATAACAATTTTTGTGTGGATTTTAAACATGAACATTAAAATATTAATATAGCGTCAATTATTCTTTGCATTAGATTCCATTTTAAGTCTTTGCAAAACTGTTTGTCTATAACTAGAAAGGGATAGTAATAAAGCCTTATTGGAACGATTGCTTTAGTTATCTTTTTTAAGATCAACGACTCCATTCTCTCCTTTTTGCACTTAGACATAACATACATCGTTTTAGTATCAATCTGAATTCGACGTGTCAAAAATTCCGATTTTTCAGCTACGTGAGAAAATATCGTAAGTGTCACGAATAAACTTATAAAAATAAGACAAACTAAGCTAACGACTATACCATATGTGAAAGCTGGTATAAGCCAGCGAGCAGTAATTATCACAAATGCTCCAATCCAGCCACAATTTCCCAAAACGTTATTGTGAAAAACACTGAAATACATTTTTTGAGAGGATCTCTTATATGTGAATACAATACGCAATATTGTTGCAAATTTCGCAAAAATGTTTGCAAAGCGTAATGGATAACTATTTTTTTGACGGATAAATACAGAAATTTGTACTTGTAAAGCTTCAAAAACTAGCAACAAAACCATGAGCACAAGACATTTAGTACGGGAACATTCAAAAATGCAAGATGTCAGTACTAGGCGTCCAAAAAGACAAATAAGGTAAATACGCAAATTCGTGTTCTCAAAATTAGGGTCCCCAAGTATGTCACCAAAAATGAAAAAATATGGATCATAATTATAGTATATAGAAGAAAAGAAAACCACGAACGGAGCAAGCGGAATAATTAAGGAAAAACCAAAAATCGCCAGGTTTGTCAATCCAAAACGTTTGATTGAATCCTGTGTCTCTGTTCAAATAAATATTGGAATTATTATATATATTATTTATTGATTTATTTCACAATCGTATATTGGAATCAAGCTACTAGGTTTAAGTCACTAGAAATAAGATAAATAGGGAAAAAATTTGTATTTCCATACGACAATTTTAGTGCAGTTTCAGGCACTTTGATATTCTTTCTAAAACGCTTTACATGCTCATTTCTCATAACTTTTTGTCATTTTTTGTGTTTCAAATTTTTTAGTCGCAATATACTAAACGAAACACATATTTTCTCTATTTTTCAATAATCTAACTAACAACTTGACCATATATTTTGAAGTTTCAAACTTACTCTGCAGCTCGATTGATTTATTATGAAAATTAGATAAGGCGGTTATTCCAAATGTAGTTTCTGGATGGTTCCAAAAGATGTTGAAACTAACCAGTGGAACAGATGCAGCAAAGAAGCAAATGAAATGAAGTCCTGCAAATCCTAGATTGTAATTTGCTCGACGTTTAATAAAGAAATGAGTAAACAGGACGTATGCGGAACCTAATGCGATGGCCGAACCTAGGAGCAGGAATATTAGGAAAGTTTTTAATGAGTTATTCTGGTTTTTGTGTAACAAAATTCCCTTTTCCACATTAAAATGAATTGGATGTGGTTTAAGATAGATGAAACCAAATTGATATTGGCAAAATGCTTGTTTTCGAATATCAGAAACCATTTTAGTTGTTTAAAGTGTTTTTTTACTAGTATAAGTTGAATTAAGACTGAGACCAGGCTAGAAAACGCAGAAATGTAAACGTTAATTTAAACCGAAGAACATTGCTAGGATGTTTTAGCTCAGATGGCAAACCGACTTTATGGCACTAATATGAACTTATAATTTCATATTTTATTCAAACAGAATTAATCGAACTTGTTGCAAAATATCTTGAACCAAGTTACATAGAATATTGGAAGACTTATACCAATCAAGACAAGATACAACGAAGTTTTCTTTTTATAGTTATATATCACATTTAAATTCATCAAATGGTAAATTATATGTCGTCAAAGATATATTTAAAAAATAAAATTCAGAACTACATGACATTTTTGAAAGGTTTACGAAAGAGTATGACAAAACATGGTTTTACATCAAATTATTTTGGTACTTTGATCCATTTCATAATTTGCTAAAACGGGTACCCTGCAAAATATACTGTAGAGTTGATTTTATATATGTAAAATTAGTTTCATATAAATACCTGAAGTAAAATTAGATCAGTACAATGGAAATTGCAGCTTTTCTTTAAAGATAAGCCACGATTGCTTACTGATATAAATTTTCAAGTTTTAATTATTTAAAAAAATTACCTGGAACTACACGTTAAAAAACAAGATTTTAACATATAGTTTTAGTGTTAGATCTAAACCCTTAGTCAAAATTGCGTGTTAACTTTTTTTTAAATACTGTTGTACTGTTGTTCATATTTACAACCGAGTTTGCATGTAATTGACACCTTGAATTGTATGACTTAAGATGCAGGTTATCAATACAACAAATATCGCCAACTGATTTCTGTAAAAAAGGTTAATACTTTTAAACTGACACAATTAAGCTTTATCACATATCAGTGACAAATAATCCAAAACATGAATACATTCCTATTGTAACTCAAGATTATATTTAAGCAATCTAAGAACTTTTTTGGCCTGATAAAACTAGTTCTGGAAGATAGAAAACATTTTATTTGCAACAACTACATGGATGTTTTTTTTGAATTTTATTCATATAACTTACAAAGACCACCCAATATAACATTGTATATCCTGGCCGAAACTGACGCTTAATGACATGACTGAAGTATTTAATATATTCCAGTTTTATCAATGCAGAACCTATATGGCTTTTCGACAAATCAAGGCTGACCAAACCAATAATGCGCTTTGAGGCGTTTTTTCCAAGAGTAACGTCAATATTGCTCTAGCTGCACAGTGTATAAAACTATTGTCATCCAAAACGTTAGTATAAAATAGCAAATCAATTTTTTTAAGCTGCTTATTTATAAATATTACTTTATATCTTAGTAAAGTTAAATAAATCATTATTATCGTCTGATATTGTTACTCAAAACAATAATGCATGTGCACTTGTTCCCCGTTAACAAACCAGCTAAGATATATATGTTAAAGCATGCCACTCTTTACCCTGCATACTTGTAAAAATTATCTACCCAAGCATTTCATTCAATACATGATTTTATAAACAATGTATGTATATGAAACCAAAATTTCAAAGAAAAGAGTGGTTTCGCAGTTTTGCATTACTATGAGTCCATTTTGTATTCTTATAGTTCATGACTAATACATAGCTTAAATATTTTTAGACTTTTTTATTTTTTCCAAACTTCTGACAATAAGTCCAAAGGTGTATTTACATCATCGCCGCAGTTTGCGTGGTTTGTGTGATATTCTTAAGCTATTATAATTTTGTTTGATTTATTCCCGAATAACAGAGAAGTCTAAAAAAAAGCACGTTCATCAATACTGGTGGGTCTAGCAACATATTATCAGACATTGTTACATGGACAGCATAAACTATAGTGTTGCTTATGAATTATTTTAGTAATATCTCTAAGCAAGAATATATTTGCTGAATATATTAAACACTTAATAGAATTTTCGTGCAGGTTAAAAAATGAACTTGTCCTTAATTAAGATATACTAATGTACATTTTTGTAATCTGCCTGCAATCTTTACATAACACATTAAATTTATTTTAGCAAAAGTAAATTAACAACCTGTCCAATGAAAAAATCCAACAAGTTTATTGGCGTAAGCCTGTCGACGTAATTAACAGAGCCAATCATTATTTTCAAGGGACTAATCGATTGAATTAACTTGAAACAAACCTTTCTTTCGTTTCTTGTTTTTGCATGAGCATTTGCTGTTTTTAAAGCTTGAATTGTTTGAATAGACTCATCAAAAATTCCTCCAAGTGTTCCAAACCCGAATGTAATGATCATAATTACCTGAACTGCCCCCGATCCCATCATTACAAATTGTGGAAAAGCCAATGCATCCCAAACGCTTAAAAGAGAAAACAGACAAACGACAAAACAAATTCCTAAAACATTAAGAAAAAGGAATATGTACACATCTTGGCTTATTCCATTGAATAAACGCGTCATCAGTTGAAGTGTTTTATAAACCTTAATCTTATCAACAGTACTAAATTTGGAACTTTCCATTTTAACCTGAATCAAAAGGTTATTAAGATAATATCGAAGACAAAAAGCAACAACGAAGAATATCTGGCTGTAGAAAAATATATGATTTTCCACCGGTTTTCTTACCGACCATACCATTAAAAGACAAGTACACGTCCAATAAATGGTAGCAGTAGTTCCACTTAACGTGACCATTTTCCAAGAAGTATTAACGTACTGACTACATTCTTCGAGAATCCAAAATCCAGGAGCAAAGGGCACACAAGGCTGAATCCAAATAAGTACAGCCAAACATGGAACAAAAATGGGTGAGTAAATGCCACAAAATTGAAATCCTTTTTGTAGAAGAAGGAAACCTTTCTGTGGGAAATAGCATTCCAGAAATCCACCTGAAAAATAATAAACAAGTTAATAATTTTTTTATGGTTATGTGATTTCAGGTTTTGCAGAAAGTGTTTTTACGGGAAGTAAGTTGCTGCTCTAGTTGCACAAGGGAATTGAACAGCTCTTCAATTTGAGAATATCGACAGAAAAAAATGATAAATATTGCCAGGCATGACAAAACAAATCCAATGTACAAAATTCCCTCATATATCTGAACATTTTGGAATGTTGTTCGAAATGCTATTTGTTGGACTGCCATGATGGTAAATATCAATGTTCCCAATATCCATTTAATTGACAATTTGTTTCTCAAAGATTTGCTGCTGTTAAATGTGAGCTTGTTGGAAGCAAGATCAAAAGTATATAAATTTGAGCCAAGAAATTTAAATTGCCGAAGGTTTAGAACAAACAGTTTGATTAATTCCTTTGCAAACAACATTTTTGTTTACAATCAAAGCTTTTAAGGTGTATATTCAAATAGAATTGTTTCCTGTTTGATGTTTCAAATTGGTAGCACAACCGCAATTGTGTCACTCTTTGACTCAATTAACAGGTCATTTCTCCAAACTCTCTAGTCTGGTCCAAATATACGTACTTTTTAAGTATACCTTAGACTAAAAGTTTTTGACGAATGGACTGTTGTATGCATGGCATAAGTTTTATAGGTTTTATATTGCTTTGGTCTCCACCTTTTATTATATCATTTAATATAACCGCGACAAAATATTTAAAGTGCTATTTTTCTGGTTGGATCTCTATTGTTGGCATGTTGCCCATTTGATAAAAAAATGTGGTTTTAGTTTAAATCCAGTGCTTAATATTTTATGGTCATTAAAAGCCTTTGACCAAGTATAAAATATCAAACAAATAACCATGCTTTCTACCTGGAATACACAACATTACCCTTTAAGTGCATAATATCTATTACCAAGAACGTTGGAACTAGTTTAACATTGTGACGTACAAACATTTGGTATACAATACAGTTTTAATGGCCATTTCAAGAAAAGCTGGTATGTTTTTGTTTAAACCAAAAGCAATTTTTGATGGATATTGAGTTTTCATGTTCTAAAATACCTTCCAGAAGAATCAGCAGTTATGAAAGATGGTTTTAAAAAAATATTATAATAGCGTTTACATAATTGCGATTCGGAAATCATTAAAGGAGAAATACCACATTGTGATACCTTAAAGTTCAACGGATCGTTTGTAATTTGACTGTTTGGGATTACTTAAAAAACATTTGTTTCTAGATTTTACTGTCGATAAAATATTTATTATAGGTAGGTTAGTAGCGTGCTTCTTTGAAAAGTATAATTATTTCAGAAACTACTACGAGCTATGAAAAGGATGTGTTGGAAGTAGGGCACCGCTAATATCATTTATAACTTTCTAAGCATCGGAATAGATTTCGTTTGATATATTTCTTTGAGAGCCAGTTAAAATCTATGCCAAAAGAACAACCATCTTATACGGTGCCTGCCCCCATATCCCATAAAGTGATAAATATGACTCATTTTATAGTTTAATGTTTTGAAAGATGGTTGCCAAAATTTCTTCCCCTTCAGATTCATTATTTTAGTTGGTTGAATGGCTAAACGTCGATTCAGATTTGCTCAAACTGTGTGATAAAAAAGTAAGACTAAGTTTATATAAGAGATTAGGAGACTATAAGTAAGTTTATCGCATTATGTAGAAGCACAAAAATACTTTTGTGATTTTCATTTAAAATCATGGCAGTTCCACGAATTTTCCACGAGAGTAAACAAAATAATTATTTATTCGCGCTTTTTATGAAAGGCAATTATATGTTGTGCAATAATGTATTTTTCTAACAAATATATCGAGTTGAATAAATTTAGTTCTAATTCAATTGTGGTATACAAGCTTGGCTACCATATTTTGGCATAATTACGACTTGAGTGGTTTTGGCATCATTTGACTGTGACTAGGCATTCACTTGAGCTATCAGTATGAATTTCATTGATTAGTTATAATTTTACTAGGATTTGCGGAAACAGTAGTTACGGTATCAGTGAGAGCCTTGCGCCTTGCGCTCTTGTATTTTTAGTGTTTCATAAACAGAAATAATTTATTATTCTAAAGTTTATGCTAAACCTTACATTTTGACTTGAGACATAGTGTGTGCGTAAAAATACAGATTTCATTATCAATAACGTTTAGGTTTTACTTGTTGTCATAAAACTAACTATTGGTAATGCTATTTTTGTAAGAAATTACTACTTGGTGCTTAGAAGAACAATTAAATTATAACTTAATCAATATATTTAAGCTTAAGCTGCCATAATCGGGTGACGTAACGGTGTTCTAAATTGAAAAATTCTAACGATTTTTTTTCCAATTGAAATGTTCTAATATCGAAACATTTAAACGCAAATTATTCTAAACACCGTTATTCTAAAAATAAGTGAAATAGTCTAAAAGCGAAATATTGTAAAAAATAAATTCTAAAGTAGTAAATTACTCTAAAGGCAGATATAGTTAGGTGTATTGTTTAAAGTTTTGTGTTAGACAGAAAGGGGGCTAGGTTTGGTTTGTTTTTTTATTTTACAAATGCCGACGTTCAAGAAGTCATAAATTATCAGGTCATCAATTTGAATGTAAACATTAACATACCATATTTTGAACTTTTACAACGATTTACATGCAATTAAAAAATTGTAAAAATTAGATTTATCTCTTAGGATATTTTTCGTTAGACTTTTACACTTATTGTTTTAGAATAACTGTTTTAGAACGTTTATAATATGAATAATTCTCACTTAGACGATTTTAATTAGAACACTTTTATTAGACTCACCATAATCATATTTGCTTATTGAGTAAAATAATTTCGTGTTATGGTAAAATAATTTTTATTAAACTTTCACGGTCCAATAAAATGGCATAAAAGTTTTGTAAAATGACGACACAATCATGCATAACAAAGTAGCTTTTTCTTATGAATGCAATAAAGCCCTACTGACAGCCAACGTTTTGAATTGAGCACTTTTGTGCCGCTCATCAACCTCTATCCTATCACGTACTGGCATGATGTTTTAGAGAACTCTCGTATCGTTCCAATAAGTAATTTGATGAAAGTTTGAAGGTTTAGATGATAGTAGCCTTGAAATAAAATCATTTTATGTCCAGTATGCGGTGCAAATATTCGATTTATTCGAAAACGTGGTATCATGCTATAAACGCTTGCAGTTCAATTTCTCATTTGTGGTAGAATTTAAAAAATTGCATTTTTTTACAACAAAAATACTGCATATTTTCAGACAAAGTCGTACGATTTTTAAATCTGTCAAAATTGTTCTTGGTACTGTTTCTTTTCAGGTGTTTCGAATCATATTGCTAATCATATTGCTGTTGTTTAATAATATATCCGCTTAGTAAAGCAGGACAACTAGAATTAGAATATTTCAAAGTTTCCACAATTCGTGCAGTGGACTTGCAACAAGTAGCCTTTTCATGTTCTCATTGTTTTCTAACCGTTACAAACTTTCGCGGAATATATATAACAAATTCACTCAATACACCATTCTTACTAAAAAGATATTTTCCGTTTACAACCGCGACTAGCCTTCCTCACTACTTTGTAAATGAAATAGTTGCAGTTCTTAACAAAACGAGAAAGCAGGAACTTGATTTTGAATGGCAGTCTTGGATTTGCTGTTCACAGTTGCTTGTTAATAAATATTTGTTTATGTGCTTACTTATAAGGTTTGATATTTTTATCATAAAAAGCAGGCCATGGAATTATATACAGAACGTTTACCTATTTATTTCTCACGTTGATGAAACGTTCCCTAAACTATGGGAACATTCAAGTGAGAGTGACAACCGATACATTTCAACTTTACACATGGGTTTACTATTACTAGACACTGACTTATCAATATCGTCTTGGGTAAAATTTTATATCAACTCATTGTCGTTCTACTTCAGCTACATGGAAGGGACTCGAGATCAAGAAATAATATCAGCTGCAAAATTTAATAGAAACGTTAACTCAGCTTCAAATCTGGTTGTATTTCCGTTGCATGGTGAACTTCCTATCATTACTATATCCAATAATGTGCACGATCTTGACTTAACCAAAATTCAGAGCAAAATTGACGCAACACTGGTTGCTATCAAAAATATTTCTTCTTTGCATTTTTCATTTGCAGACATTTCGAAACGACCAAGACTTAAATGCAAGGACGAAATCAACTTTATAAGTAAACTGAATCAATACAACATTGACCAGATTTTGCACTGTCTTCACACATTTCAAGTTTGGAAAGCTATTTTAAAGTCGAATTTCTACATCGAACATTCAGAACAATTTCAGACACAAATTAAATATTTTACTGGCTTTGACACTGACAGTGTCTCATTTTCTGTTGACTTTGCGCCCGTACAAATACGATTTATAAGTTGTGGTGACACATAATCTGAAAAAGACCTTATTTAGGACTTTGTTGAAAAGTGCAGTGCAGTGCATCCGTGTCCGTTAATGGTTAATCGATCACAAATAAAAACTAGTTTTTATGAAAATTCGGAAAGTGAATGTATTGCATTTTTCTCGTGAAACGTAAATTACATCGCATTGTAAAAACATAACGTAACATCACATTTGGCAAATAATAATTTGAGTAAGTAAAATTTTTGAGTTATAAATTGTGAATTCAAAAAAAAAAGTGTTTAGTTTAATTATTATGGACACGATATAGTGAAA
>JAQFXM010007900.1:0-11312 GCA_034693345.1 Entomobrya multifasciata
AGTTTGCTGGGTTTGCGGGAAGAATGGAAAAGTCGAATATTTGGAAAGTTTTTGGAAGATTGGAGACTATCAAGTTGGAGTTAATCGGGTATGATGAGAGTGGCATAGTAGGATACAACTTTAGATTGCTCACGAAGGAAAAGGACAAAATAAGATATTCCAAGAAAAATGAATTAGATGCTGAGATGTGGGCGAACTGAATTCTTTTAGTAAAATTTAGTGATTGGAGTTCGGAATACAAAATGTACTATTTTGTACTTTAATTACAGTGATTTTTAATTCATTCCATGTCATGTGCGAATATGCTGTAATTTTCTCCCCTAAAGTATTAAAATGAAATTAATTGTTTAATATTTGAACAATTGGATTAAATTAATTTTTATTGTTAATTGATTTAATGTGCTGCTGAATTAAATGTAGAAATAAATATTTAAAAAATTCGAATAATATGTGAACTGAATTTTTTAATATTCTCTGATAAGCTTATCTACTTCTGTATGTCTGGTTAAAGATATAAGTTTCATAATGCCCCAACTTCTGCACTGAAGGCTAATCATTTTCATTAGAGAAAGTTTCATTGCATAAATTATCTGTTGATTAAATAGAATCCATTGGGACTGGAGCCACAGATGCATAAGTAAGGCAAGATGCATCTTTTAAGAATCATGTAACTTCTGAGGAATTAAAAATTCAAATATACTATGCATAACGAGCGGTTGAATTCCATAAAAAGCATTGTCATTCACTTTACATACTACTTTAAAAGTTTACTACTTAATTATCTCTTTCCAATTTGATTCTGAAATTAATCCACTTTCTCGGAAATACTTTTTGAATCTGTACAACAAATCAGTTAGCAATGCAGTGAACATTATAATTGAACGTAGTAGATTATAAAGTAGCATGAGTAAACTAACTGACTACGTTACATCAACAAAACAATCCATTAAGAATTACTGGAGACTCTTAACAAGTTACTAGATAAAACATTCCAATGAAAATTCCTATTCATTCGTTCTGTTTTTATTACCAGCACTAGCTATGTATGTATTCCATTATTTGAGTTTGTTCGATTGGTATACAATCACATATAGTCTTACATAATTATACCTTTTACTGTAAAGTTATGCATCGTTGACATCTAAACTAATTTTTTGGATAAAACTCAAGTCCTTACAACATAGATGAATCAACTGTGGAGAATCAGTGTAAGTAAATTTGTTTGGTTGGATGCATGAAAGCATGCATTTTAAAAATTTAACAGTAGTTTGGATCAGTTAACAAATATACATGTCTATTTTGTCTATCATTTGTTTCTTTCAGTTCCTAATTCTTCACCTCTGACTGTAGAAAATGGTACTAGAGCTAGACCACTTTCAGAACAATTAGGAAAAGTAACAACCTCCCCTTGTCTTTCAGTTTAATGTTGAAAGGCCTTCACATGCATCTGTTTCAATTGGAATGTTGATCAATGGAAAACCGGAAATTTAAAAAAACGAAAAAGTATCTGAAAGTACTCCAGCATTAGGGGCCGTTCAATAAGTATGTCACGCACCGAGGGGGGGTAGGGGGTCTAGCTGAAGTCGTGACACTTTGTGACAGGGGGGGTGGGGGGTCAAGAGATTTTGTGACGGTCACACATATGTACAGTTAAAAGCACATGTTTCACACCACTTTTCAAATTTCCCTGTATCCACATTCAATAAAGAACTAGGAAGGAACTATAATATCTCAAATTACTGTTAATAGTTTTAAAGGTATACGTTCTGTTATCGTATTTAAAAATTAAAAACTTATCAACACGGTTTAAAATATATTTAGGAACGTCACGAACTACTGATAACCTATAAATCCCTACTACTCAACATATTTGAATGTCCATTAAATTTGTTCCATATGTCAGTCTTACTCGAAACTCGGCTTACGTAGCACCGATTTTCATATAGCATGAATGAAGTAAAAGGTCCACTTAATCGAGTTCACCTAGCTTTCTAGTTAAAAATATCTAGATTGTGGGTTAAAGAAGCATTCACTCGGACAAAGGAAAAATACTGAATCAATCTTTTTGTACTTTTCAAATTCAGTGAGAAAACAATTATTAAACTGGACTAGAAAGAATGAAATGTCGGCTTCCATATCTCATTTACATCTTTCCAATTCTACTCTCTGCGCCCGTAGTCAATTCAGTTCGATCATAAAGACATCGTCACAAACGCCAAGGTACACAGAAACACGGTTACAAGGTCCAGAAAAAGCATGTGTCGCAATGGCGTAGGTATACTCGCTATCATCATATAGATAAAGCCAAACTATTATGGTCTTCCTCAGTTTTTAAAAGTCAAAATTTATATCTTTCATTAGTTTTTAAAAGTCACAAGTCATATCTCTCAAAAAAATTTACACACTTAAATTAACCTATGCATGATGATAAGTTTTCCAGTAGTGTATTAACGTGTTTAATTTAGTGGACATAGATTTCGTGTATTCAGGTTTTTTGTGACGTGACAAGGGGGGGAGGGGGGTCTCAAAATTTTGTGACACTTGTGTGACATAGGGGGGAGGGGGGGTCAAAAAATCGGGTTTTTTTGCGTGACATACTTATTGAATGGTCCCTTAGCAGCATTCACTGCACTGATGACACAGGATTTGTTTATGGACACATACTTAGATGACATGTAATCCTTAATTTGTAAAACTGATATTAAATTGAGTACATAGTATTAAAAGTTTAAAATTATCTGGACTTGATTTTAATCCTTAATAAACTTTTTTTAAATAAAAATTATGGACTATTTTCTAAAATTATTTTGCATGAATTGGGGTGTCTTGAGACATTCTCTTTCCAGAGAATTGCTATTTTTCATGCTGATATTCAATCTAGCTTTTTCCCCATGAATGTCTTGTATTTTTCGTTTTTGACTTTTAGTCGAATTCTGACGACGTGGCTACAAAAGAGGCTGAAAAACGGTATTTGCTTCGTTGTTGTACTATGCTGTATTTTTTCATCTCATTCAGCAATCAGCAGTATGATGCACCACACTTAAAGTCTTGAAGGTTTTAAGGTGCTGCGGAGCGGAGTACTAGTTAAAATATTTTAATCCGATTAATTGTAGTTTTAATTACAAACAGTACGATGGAAAGTAAAAAGTGCAAGATGACGGGGGCGGATGGTAAGGTGGAAGTGGAGGTTCAGGAACCAGATGTTGCCATTCGAAAACAGCAGGGCCTGTACCAATCTGACGAACAAATGCTTCGGGCCATTTTCCCAGAGGAGGTAACTATTACAATTCAAATACATTTGAACACGCTTATATATTTTTACAGTTTACTGATAACAATAAGCTAATCTGTTAATTTTTTCTTAATTTTTTTTTAAATTGTAGACTTGGTTGTTAATTCTTAACAAAGTTGCTCCAGAGGACCAGGAAAATTGTGCCAAGGCGTCCCCATACTTTTGCAAGTTGTTACAAGAACAACGAGTGGTTTACCTGTTTCCTAAGGTCGTTAACATCATGGCTCTAGTCTTTGAACAAAATTATAATGTGTCCAAGGTCACCAAGTTTGAAGAGAATGCTGATCAGAAGCCGGCGGTAATGGATGCCAGGGAGTGGAAGAATGCTGTGACCAACTGTCGCCTTGTTTGCTCCGCTTGGAACAAGGCCATTGAAAATTGCTACCAGAGTCCTGTAATGGCTGGGATTCCTCAACTTGAGAATCCTCTTGATCCAAGCTCAAAGTCGAACAACTTGCGCGAAATTCAATGGACCAAGCAATATCTCTCTTGTGGCTCCATTGGACCTGGCAGGCATCGTAACGAATTTCTGGATCATTTTGAAACGAGTCACCATTCTGGAATTGGTGCACCGCCAAAGAACCCCTTTCTTGGAAGATACCTGAAAATACATATCAATGTTTTTTACGTGCCAGGGTGGCGTGCTAATCCAGATGTCATCGAAGTTTTGGAGAAATTTGGAAAAGAAGTATGGTACTTGGAACTGAGTTTGGATTCCCGTTCCAGCTCTGCTATGTACTTGCGTTTACGCATGTTCAGGAAGTTAAGAGCGATTCTGCGCCTTGTTCCTAATCTCAGATTTCTTCAAATCCACAGCTGTGAACCAATTCCCAATATTTCTTCCCAAGGTGGCAAACATCGAAATATAATTGAGTGTAGCCCCCTTCCGAAATTTGAAAATTTGGAGGTTCTTTCCATGAAAAACTTGGGATGTCAAATTGGAAGTGAACTTATTCGAAAAAATAAGCATGTGCCATTGCTTCAAATTTTTGGCCTGGATGAAGTTGACGAGGACATTGGGAATTCGTTGGAAATGCCTAATTTGAAGAGATTATCAGTTGAAGAGAGTCTTGCCGGAGATGCAATGCTGGAAAAACTTGGACCACAGTGGAAAAATGTGAAAAAATTGTATTATGGCCATGTTTACCAGATAACTGGTCGACGTCTTGAGATGACACGGCCAGTGGGAATGGGGGCGGCTCAAGCATTTGCAACATTTCAAAGAAATTGGGCGTCAACTTTGACCGAACTTGGTTTGGAGCATCCCTTTGGATTTGTGGAGGAAACTATTTTGGACGAAAGTAAAACTTTAAGACTAAACCTTCCACGGGTCCGGAAACTTACCCTGCGTGTATTTAATTTCAACTTATTTCTGGACTTTATCTTGCCATTGAAGAATTTGGAACATTTTGTATTCCAATACGGTGGTTTTCCTATTAGTAATGTGGAGCTGAAGGAAAGGGTGGAGAGAGAACAGGATATTCAGTTTGCTGGGTTTGAGGAAAGAATGGAAATGTCAAATATTTGGAAAGTTTTTGGGAAGTTGGAAACTATCAAATTGGATGGCAGCGTGGGTGGGGGGTACAACTTTAGATTGTTCACGAAGGAAAAGGACAAGTTGATATTTGTCATGAAAAATGAACTAATTCGGAGTGGGATGTGGCGGATCTGAAATGTTAATTGATTTTGGTGTGTGTGTATTCTCCATTATATTTATATCTGATATGCTTCATAATTAATTGAATTTGTTTGGAGATATTGTAAAATTGCAGTTGATTTTAATTTATTCCATGTTCTTTTTGAGATTTTGCTCTAATTTTCTCCCCTAACGTAATTAAATGAAATTAATTGTGTAATCTACATTTGAAGAATTGGAATAAATATAGATTTTTTAATGGTACAAAATCTTAAACATCACAAGTCAAATTCACTAAATTAATTTTTCACAACCCCCAATTTCATTATGAGTCAACAATGTTCTCATCTTCAATTTTCAGCTCGATCCGAATCCGAATCAATGTCAATTAGATATTCTTCCAGCTTAACTTTTTTCACGCCTTTCTCCGATTCAACTTCCTCATCCGCCCCATGCAATTATTTTTCAATTTTCATCCCCACCTTATCAACCCAGTCACTTTTCAACTTTATCTATTTCAAGCCAGTACTCACTATTAAATCATTGGGTTTAATAACCACCCGCTTTCTTCTTTGGGTTCCAACGCTGTGACGTATTTTTTGCAGAAACTCCAACAACCTTCCAAATCCCTTCCCAATTTAATTCGTAACTTACTTCCAACTCTGCACCATTTTTAACCCCATTAATTGATAAATACCTCATCTTTCCATTTTCCACTACCACTTTTTGACTAATTACATATATTGTCTTATGATGTTCAATATAAAACATCAGCTAAACAGGCAGCATTGTTTCCGGTAGTACCGGACCGGCACAATCATCTCTTGATCAGGTTCAATCGTAATTGTCGTTCCAACCATGTTCTCAACTTGCCCCCAAATTTCTTCAGGATTTTTACTCAGCAGAGCAGCACCGTCTATTGAAAAATGTCTAAATTTCTCATCTGATTCATCATCCTGATCCAAAATTCTAACTTTATCTGCCAACTTGCTTCCAATGTATAACGAACGTAAAAAATCCCCCTTCTCCCTCAAAACTGGAATCACACTTTCCATTTTGTCAAGCTCCAATTTCCTTTTGATCATCTGAACAAACTCATCTTCCTCTTTAGCCATATAAAGATTCAATAAAATAAATGGTTTCACCAAAAGTATCTTCTTTTCATCGAGACCACTTCTAAATGACCTTTGGTAAACTACAGCATGTCCGAACAAGTCAACGATGACAAAATGAATTGAGTCGTTATTTAGCTTTTTCTCCCTTTCCTTTCCATGGAACCAATAATAAGCTGCAAGTGCCTCTGCGGAGATGACATGCACATCTTGAAATCCTGCCAATTCAGCAGCCATTTTGAGACGAAGGCGTTGCGCACATTTGGCTTTGCATTGGAACTGCCAGGATTGCAACTTGACACAAGGCCTCAATGTACCGAGCTTCCTCCGCAGTAATTTTCAACTTTTGAATTAGAAAAGCGTTGAAAAATTGGGCAGGTAAATTAAATATTCCAAAATCTTTGTGGTCAACATGCTGGCATTGCTGTTGAGATGATGTGAGTGAAGGTAGCTGCAAGCCATTACAAGCCCCACTTCCGAAAGCTTGGCTGGTCGTAGATTTGGAAGATAGCGTTCCATTTCGTTAGGAGGTAGCAACAGCTTTGTCGCTTCAGTTCCATAAACAAATCCCGTGTCATCAGTAAACGCTACGTGAGCTGGAGTGCTTTCGGATCCTTCTTCGTTTTTTACCACTTCCGGTTTTCCATCAATCAGCATTCCAATTGAAACAGATGCATTTATTGGCCTTTCAACATCAAATTGAATCGACAAGGGGAGGCAGTTTTACTTTTCCTGATTGTACTGGAAGCGGTCTAGCTCTAGTACCGTTTTCTAGTCAGAGGTGATAAATTAGTAACTGGAAAAGTAAATGATTGAAAAACTAGGCACATATTAGTTAAACTGTTAGAACTACTATTGAATTTAAATAAAATGCCTCCAACCAAACATATTCACTTGCATGCATTGGTTTCTCCATAATAGATTCATTCAAGCACTTTGTAAGCTTTTTTTCTAGCTCTGGGGTAATTCGGAACATTCCTGTCTTTTCGAACTCATCCTTAAACTTTTTCAAAATGGTAGTTGATACCATTACTGATGATGAAGAGTTTGGATTATACATTTTTTTAAATTTTGAAACACAACCGACAACCAGTATTTTTAACGTGAACATTTGATTCGACTGATGTATGGATGATTCATATTTCATGCATTATAGTAAACTGAGCTGGAAACCATACTGCTTGCATGAAAAATGCCGATTCGATCTGTCGTCTTTATTAAAATCAATCATTTTGATTACAGAGAGTTTCATTGAATAAATATCTGTTGATCTTCACAAGACAAGAACATTACGTCAGTCAGCTTTACTCTCCAATTCCATTAATTATTAACAGTTCATCAACATCTTTCATCTACTTTTTCATACAACGGTGGAGTAGAAATTTCATGGCAGATCATGAGGATGAGTTTCCTGCGAAACTTGTAATTGTGATTGTGAATGGCTCACTAGAAAACGTTTTTTTTTTAAGATTCCAGTTTTTACTGCACATCATGATGGGATTGGTATTTGAGAATGGTGGAAAGGATAAGCTACCTCTGAAGTTTACCCCAGCTTCTATACTTGAATGGAAATGTGTGCTTCACAACTTGGAACAGCAAGTTTTGGGAGACATGCAAGATAGTCAATGGGTTTACTATAGAGATGAGTGTGTGGATCATTACTGGACCAATATTGTAGCTATGATGGGATCTTTTGTTGGAGGGGTTATTCTTTTACTTTTGATCGCTAATTGGAGAATGATAAGATATAAGAGATTTGGAAGGACGAATTGTGGGTTGGAGGAAGAGCGGCAGTTGCTTTTGAGTAGTCAGCCCACTTATCAAACAATGTAATTTTTTAATCACGATGATTTAGAATAAATTTACCATTTAGAAAACTTTATAAAAATATCTATTGATTGTGCACAGTTAAATTTTAATCCTGTTAGATTTCATAAAATTAAACTATGTTGAGCTTTGGGTTTTCAATATTTCAATACAAATTAAGTTTTGTTTTAAGCCCAATCGGAACATTTAACTTTTTTCTTAAACTGAAGGAAAATATTGATACTTCACATACTTACATACATAACATGTAATCATTACTTTTTAAAAGGGATCTTAATATAAATATATAGCATTAAAAGTTTAAAATTATGTGGACTTGATTATAATCCTTAATATATTTATCTTTTTATAAAATTACAATTTTTTCTAACACTATCCAAACTGCATCATCGCAATCGCGATTAAAATTATTTTGCATGAATTGGGGTGTCTTGAGACATTATCTCTCCTTTTCTCCAATTATGGCCGACCCCGAACCCCGACATCAAAGCCGTTATGCATAATCCGTGACCCGTGAATTTATATTTTTTCATGTTCATTTTCATTCCAGATTTTTTCCTATTGATCGGATGTCTTGTATTTTCGTTTTTGGCTTTTTGAGTTGAACTCTGACGACGTGAAGACACAAGAGGCTGTAAAATGGTTTTTGCTTCGTTGTTGTACTTTGCTGTATATTTTCATGTCATTCAGCAATCAGCCATCAGCATGATGACCAATGCTTAAAGTGTTGAAGGGTTTAAGGAGTTGAGGTTTATAAGTTAAAAACTATTTTAATCTGAGTACTTGTAGTTTTAATTAAAAACAGTAAGATGGAAAGTAAAAAGTGCAAGAGGGCGGGGGCGGATGATAAGGTGGAAGTGGAGGTTCCGGAATCAGATGTTGCCATTCCAAAGCAGGAAGGTCTGTACCAAACTGACGAACAAATGCTTCGGGCCATTTTTCCAGAGGAGGTAACAATTAGAATTCAAATATATTTAAACATACTTCTATTTTTTTACAGTTTACTGATAACAATAAACTAATCTGTTTAATTTTTTCTTAATTTTTTTAAATTGTAGACTTGGTTGTTAATTCTCAGCAAAGTTGCTCCAGAGGACCAGGAAAATTGTGCCAAGGCGTCCCCATACTTTAGCAAGTTGTTACAAGAACAACGAGTGGTTTACCTCTTTCCCAAGGTCATTGACATCATGGCTCTAGTCTTTGAACAAAATTATAATGTGTCCAAGGGTAACGCAGTGGAAGAAAAGGCTGATCAGACGCCGGTGATAATGGATGCTAGGGAATGGAAAAATGCGGTGACCAGCTGTCGCCTTGTTTGCTCCATTTGGAACAAGGCCATCGAAAATTGTTACCAGAGTCCTATAATGGCTGGAATTCCTCAACTTGAGAATCCCCTTGATCCAAGGTCAAAGTTGAACAACTTGCGCAAAATTCAATGGACCAAACAATTTATCTGTTGTGATTCCATTGGACCTGGCAGGCATCGTAACAAATTTCTGGACCATTTTGAAAGGAGTCACCATTCTGGAGTTGGTGCACCGCAAAAGAACCCCTTTCTTGGAAGATACCTGAACGTGGATATCGGTGTTAAATATCGGTCAGTAGGGTGGCGTGCTTATCCAGATGCCATCGATGTTTTGGTTGGAAAAGAAATCTGGTACTTGGAACTGCGCTTAGATGTCTCTTCCAGCTATCCTATGTACTTGCTTTTAGGCATATTTAGGAAGTTGAGAGCAATACTGCGCCTTGTGCCCAATCTCAGATTTCTTCAAATCCACAGCCGGGAACCAATTCCCACTATTTCTTCCCAAAGTGGCAAACATCATAATATAATTGTCTGCAGTCCACTTCCGACGTTTGAAAATTTGGAGGTTCTTTCTATGAAAAACTTGGGATCTCAAATTGGAAGTGAACTTATTCGGAAAAATAAGCATGTGACCCTCCTTCAAATTTTTGGCATGGATGAAGTTGACGAGGACATTGGCAATTCGTTGGAAATGCCAAATTTGAAGGGATTATCCGTTTCAGAGAGTCTTGCCGGAGATGCAATGCTGGAAAAATTTGGAGCAATGTGGAACAATGTGAAAAACTTGGATTATTGTGGCCGTGTTTACCGGATAACTGGTCGGCGTTTTGAGATGACACGGCCAGTGGGAATGGGGGCGGCGCAAGCATTTGCAATTTTTCAAAGAAATTGGGCATCAACTCTGACCGAACTTAGTTTGGAACATCCCTTTGGATTTGTTGAGGAAATTATTTTGGAGGAAAGCAAAAAGTTAAGATTAAATCTTCCAATGGTTCGGAAACTTACCCTTCGTGTATTTAATTTCAGTTTATTTTTGGACTTTATCTTGCCGTTGAAGGAGAACTTGGAACATTTTGTGTTCCAATACGGTGGTGGTGCTTACCTTGTTAGTAATGTGGAACTTAAGGAAAGGGTGGAGAGGGAACAGGATATTCAATTTGCCGGGTTCGAGGAGAGGATGGAAATGTCAAATGTTTGGAAAGTTTTTGAAAAGTTGGAGACTGTCAAGTTGGATAACAGCGTGGTTGGAGCATGCAACTTTACGTTGTTCACGAAGGAAAAGGACAAGTTGATCTACTCCAAGAAAAATTAATTAGTTGGGGTTGGGATGTGGGGGATTTGAAATCTTTTGGCTTAAGTTTTATATCTTTGAGAAATTATTTACTTTTGGGTTTTAATTTGTAAGTTTAATTGATTGTGGATTGGGTTTTGGAAATGAATGTACTAATTATGTAATTATTAATCAGAGATAGTTGAGGCATCTCTTAATTGATTATGGTAGGTGTTTGTATCCTCCATTTTATTTATGGTTTGATATATTTCATAATTAATTGAAATTGTTGGCTATATTGTAAATTTGCAGTGATTTTTAATTCTTTCCATGATGTCATGTGTGAATTTTACTCTAATTGATTCGACGTAATTAAATGAAATTAATTGTATACAGTATATTTCAAGTATTGGAATAAATAGAGATTTTTTAGTGGTACAATCTTCGTACAAACTTGCCCCAAACTTGGTAAAATCCATTTCGTCATCCATTTCACTGGTTTGTAATTCATGTCATCGTCATCTTCAGACAGACTTTTTTGCAGAAACTCCGACCACCTTCCGAAAATCCCTTCCAAATTTAATTCATAACTTACTTCTAAAACTCTGCACCATGTTTAACCCCATTAATTGATAAATAGCCGATCACTTCTCTTTATCTTGCCATTTTCCACTACCACTTTGACTAAAATTATGTACATTTATTGCCTTATGATGTTCAATATAAAACATCAGCTTAACAGGTAGCTTTGTTTCCGGTGCGGTAAAAGTATCTCTTGATCAGGTTCAATCGTAATTGTTGTTCCAATCATGATCTCAATATGCCCCGTAATTTGTTCAGGATTTTTACTCAGCAGCTTGTCCAAACAA
>JAQFXM010007901.1:0-11312 GCA_034693345.1 Entomobrya multifasciata
ATTTTTTAATTTATGGTCAGTCTAGTGCTCTTTGACCTTCTCTACAATATGCAATCAAAAAAACTACGAATTTAATTCATGAATATTTTGGTATTTACATAGACTTTTTGCCATAAAATATGCTTTTGCGCTCTGTGTGGCTTGTGTAAAATGAGTGCAAATGTACAAGACATAATCCATGTTAGCAAAACGACGAGAAAACCATCTATATTTAAAGTATGCACGATATTTCAAACTGGTAAGGTAATTACCAAACGATTGGTAAACTTAACAAATGTTTATTTTTAAACTTGCAGAAAGTTATTTATTGAGCTCTGGCAAATCTCAGAATACATAAAAATTGTCTTTATGATGACTACTGTGAGTTTCAAGTGTGCTTATTGTGACATACGTTTAAGTTCAAAATACTCTTTAGCTGCCCACAATAATATGCATACTGGAAGTCACCGGTGCATATTTTGCACTAAATATTTTAGTAGTGAGTAGCATATTTACACACTCTATCAAAGGCATATTAATGAGAAACCATATTCCTGCAAGATGTGTGAAAAAGCCGTTTCAACGAATGGCGAATTGAAGATCAACATGCAAAAGCACAAGCAAGAGAAGCCTCACTAGTGTACTACATTCCTAAAGTCGTTTTCCACAGGAGAAAATCTCAGATTACATCAGTTGCTACATAGTGCGGCAAAAGAATTTCAATGCCAGCATTGTCAAGAAACTTTTACGCTCAAATCTTACTTGAAAAGGCATTTGATTACACATTAAACAGAAACACCGTACAAATGCAATTTATGTAACAAGTACCTGAGTTCCTCCACTGCGTTGAAACAGCACATTCATTGACACACTAGATAAAAGCCACATCGTTTTTAGATTTGGTCAAAAACATTTTAACGCAAGTCAATACTAGGGCAGCATGAAAACTCACATTATAGAATCAAACAACATAAATGCCCAACATGCTATAAAACGTTTTCTGCTAAGTGTGATTTAAATAGGCATATAGTTGTTCATATACTAAATTGAAAGCCTACACGTGCACGTGTGAATTGTGCGCCAAATCGTTTACTTTACGTGGAAGCTTAAAAACGCGTATCACTGCAGTTCATATACAAATTAAGGAGCACCAATGTGATTTCTGTGGTAAATGTTTTTCTAAAAAGAGCAATATGGAAAACCATGTAAGAGTTCATACTGATAAAAAGCCACATGAGAGTAATATATGTCCTGCTGCTTTTATAGCCCTAAACTAATTGACATACCGTTTTAAAAATAACACAAATAACTAAGATTTGTAACATTGTAGGAAAGTGAATATCAATTCGACGCTAATTGAATGAAATAAATTATTTTTGGAAAGCACAGGTAACAAATACGCAGCACTGACGACAATTTTAAGCGCGGTTGCTTCCGAAGGAACTGATCTCTATATTTTCTGCTTGCGATAACTTCACGTGTTGGGTATACTTTGCGTTTGCAGTATTACACGACATGTTAAAAATATATATCTTTGCATATTCTTGAGTCTTTATGTGAATTTTACCTTATACATTTGAAGGACAGCAAGTTGTGCTATGCATGTTGTAATATCGTTTATACTTTATTCCCGATGGGTTTCACTCATCGTCAGTTTCTCTTGCATGCAATGTTTCTAATACATTTTTGCACTTGTACCATACACAAGCTTTGCAAAGTAACTTGCGTAAACACATATTTTGTACATGCACGATATCTTAAAACACATGCCTAAAGCAAACAAGAATAAGCGTTGAAGAACATGGCTAACGAGTCTCCCGCATACCTTTTCTCGCAGCTTCAATCATGGCTACTATGTTACCTTTTTATGTAGAGAACTTATTTACTGATAAAAACATAAGCTCATATTTTCAGTCACTTATGCATGTGTTGCACATGTATATGTGCATATATTCAATACAATACAAAAAGTTTGCTTGCGCATTCTGTTCATAAATGCATATGAGATATCTGACTGAATACCTGTAACCAATCTTTGAATACACCATGTTCACCAGAATCTCAAATACAATATACAATAACGAAAAAATAATGCGCAGTTAGTACCTTTTTTTAATTTTGCAACTTCTGGTTTGATTCTTCAGTTAGTTTAATTAGTCAATTAAACAATGAACATGATGACCTGAGTAGTTATGATGACAAGTTAGTTTTCTAACTTGAGTAGGTCAACTGAAAAAAGAAGCACAGTTAATCAGAATGTCTGAAACGACCTCAGAGATAAACAATTTTTTTGAAAATTGGCGCGGCATTTAATTTTTGAAAATTGGGAAAATCAGCTGGACACGGAGCGTACAAGCGAGAAAAAAATTAGCAGTATAAAATGCGTTCATCTCTTCTCAAGTCACCCCAGATAGAGCAGAGGGATTTTACTCTTTAATTTAAGTGACTTGTTAAATTTTAGATAGCCGGAGAGTATTAGTTTTATGAATATAGTTGTAGTCAAATCTAAAACTTCATCTTTGACAGCTTCGTTTTTTTAGTCAATTAGCAAGTCAATGAAAAAATAGTAGATTTAGTTAAAATTGTTTACTGAACAGTTTATTTAAACATTCTTTGAGTGAGCTGACCACTTTAAATTTAAACTTAAAAATGCAGACGAAAATTAACAATTACAGCTAATAATTTATTTAATAACTAGTGTAGTATAATTAGTTAACTCTTAATTATATTTTCCAGGTTGACAAATCAATTATTGTTTTCGTCACTATTACCACTGCCCCACCTCCGAGAAGGCATTATGCCAAAATTGAAATTCCCTGATTATTATTTTTAATAGTGAACTTTGCTGGGTTTGTCGTGTAGCTCAGCGAGTTAAGTTAAAAGTGTTTAAGAAATAAAAATAAATAAATTTTAAAATATTTTTAAAAAAGTATTTTGTTTTTTTGGCCAATAAAAATATATCATATAATTGCTTAATTATTTTTCTCAAACGAAACAGATAACGTATTATATTTATGCTCTATAATTTTTTTCGGGTAAAACCAAATAATTGTCGTTGAAATCAACATCATGCAACCGAGGATGAGCCAAGCCATGTAGAGTTAACTGGTTTGGTTGGTGGTGTGGCTAAACAAGTGTAGTTATTCAGTTTCTTAATTTATAATTATTTATTTTCAAGTGAGCAAGTTGATGAAAGCAAAAGGGGAAAATGGGTCAGGTAATTTCTCCTATTCTCCCCAAGGTCATCGAGATCATCTCTTCATCCTCCTTCGCCGCCCATCTATGGCCACTAGCCAACCTAAAAATATTTTGTGAACTATTTTAATTATTTAATTAGCTATCATTAATAGAAAAACTAATTTGCATTGTAAAATGGAATGGTATTATTAATTCTTAATTGAACGTGATTAGTTTTAGTTCACGGCGGTCTAAACGTCGAAATATGTTGTGCATTACTCAGTTTATTAGAATCAGTTTTATGTAGTTATACATTACTGAATTTCGTGCAAGAAAACGCGTGTCCAAACATTCAGTTCTGCTCAACGTGTGCACCTGTCCACATGCGCACATCAAAACAAGTTAAACTAATTACAAAACCAGTGTAAAGAATCAGCACGCGTGCAGCACGCACGATTATTAAACAAGCATACCTACCCACATATACATCAACGCTTTTCGTAAAGGTATTTGATAGCTACTACCTTTACACAAAACCCATAAAAGGAAAAACAAACGTGTGTAGCTGCGTCGTAAATATATACTCACCTATCTGTGGGGTTTCAAGCATATTAAACACACAGAACTGACACCAGGTTTTCCTTAAACTGTAATCCAATTCGGCTGGACAAGAGTGCAAAAACTTGCTTCATCAACGCTGTCTTCTTGTGCGTTCTGATTTATCCATATCTACCATAAATCCTTTCCTAAACATAAATGTAGTATTGTTTTATATGCGAAGATTTGGGAAATATTTTTGAATGCAACCAGTTCCAAGTTATAGCTTTTATTGAATATGCGAGACAACTAAATTCGTCAACCTTATTTATTAAACATATTCAACTAGCAAAACGTTCCTTGCGTTCTTTAAGTCTTGCAGATGTAAACATACAAATAAATTTGTTCGTCTATAAGATGGCTCCTGAGAGCTCTGAATGTGAAGATTGTGGGAAGGTATTCAGTTGTAAGAAAAATTTAGTTCCTCAAACCAATGTTCATCTTGGAACACACAAATGTGTATTCTGCAATAAGCCTTTTGCAACTGCTGATCACCTTTTTATTCACACCCGAAGACATATTACTGAGGAACCATACTCGTGCAAGTTATTTGGGAAATCCTTTGCAATGAATAATGAATAGCAGATGCACTTACAAATGCATACAAAAGAGAAACCTTTCAAATGAACCACATGTCAGAAATCGTTCTCCGCTAGAGCACATCTCAGACGTCATCAACTGCTGCATAGTGGTCTTAAACAGTTTCAATGTGAATATTGTAAAAAATGTTTCAAAGAAAAATCTCAATTGAAAACTCATTTAATTACACATGAAAATGAAACACCGTACTAATGTATTTTTTATGCAAGAAGTTCTTAGGATCTTCTAAGGCTTTGAAATATCACATTCGATCACATACTGAAGAGAAACCATATCGCTGTCAATGCTGTTCCAAAACAGTTTCACGAAAGTCAACTCTACAGCGACATGAGAACATCTACAAAATTCCAAGCGGCATAAATGTACGACTTGCGATAAAAAGTTTTCTATTATGAGTGTTTTAAAAGGGCACATGGTCATTCATACCAAATTGAAAGCGTACAAGTGTGAATTGTGCGCGAAATCGTTTACCTAGTGCGGACCATTAAATAGGCACACCAATTGTGTAATCCAGGAACACAAATGTAATTTGTGTGGAAAACTTATTTCTGCAAAGGGAAATTTGGAATGCCATATGAGAATTCATACTGGAGAAAAGCCATACAAGTGTACTAAATGTTCCGCTGCTTTTAATGGTCTATCATGCATGGTTGAATCGACATTTAAAAAATCACCTTAATTCAAAATAAGTGCAACCATTGAGAAAAATCAAGAGGAAGTTTGCAAGAGTAAATTCATTCAAAGGCATCAGCATAAAATGGTTAGATATCCTCCCTACCGTGCAAGATCAGCGCATTGAATTAGTTCAACCTATAAAAAATTGCTATATATTTTGGTTACGCATTTATAACTTCTTTTTATACAGCCAAATTGCAACTGCAATAAATTAAGAAATATGCATAAGAAATATTTTACGTGTTACCTTCGAATAAACGCATTGTCGATCGTTTTTTCGTTCTCAATCAGTTACGTGATTGAAAAATATATTCGTCAAACTCTTTAAAATAGAAATAGTTGGTCCTTTAAAACAATGTAGTTCAAAATAGATATGTAGAACCCTCGTACGCACTTTATACCCAAATCTCATGTAGCTTTTTTGCTTGAGTAAGATATTATTTTCATGATTATTACGCATTTAATTTGAAAATCTCCTAAAAAATGTGTCACTACTTATCAGACGCAAAATCCCGTAAATTTAAATATCGCAAAAATTTAGTTGTAGAAAATTAAAATTATTGAAGTTCAACTTTCGCAATGAATTTTAATTGGAGGTGGTTGTGATGCAAACTTTGAAACAATAATTAAAAATAGTCCACCAATTGCAATTAAAGTGGGCCATAGGCCTTGTCAGCACGTCAACTTTAAGATGACAGGTGGTCCACGATCGTTTAGGTTTAGCCAAACAGCTGACCTGTTAAAATACCAGGAACGAGGTAACTTCAAAAAATTAATTCTTACATCAATTTGTATGTTTCCCTTTTCCACGTAAATTAAATTATTTTTTACGTGTCTATATAGACACGCTACGTGTCTATATAGACACTTTTTTACGTGTCTATTTCGACACGTAGCGTGTTTAAATAGACACGTGGTACTAGACTGATAATGGAACTAAAAAGGTACCTGACGGTAAATTACAAAACGAGAAATGTACAGGTAGTCTACTTGTGATTGTTTTGCTAACCATTTTATAGTTTATCATGTCATCAAGACTCAAAGTTATCCCCAGAACTTATTCAGGGGCTCTTGCCAATGTGGTAAAAGAAATTCATCGTAGCATTATTTTACGTAGGTATTGTTTAAGTTTGAATTCTTTACTCATGAAATTTCATTTTCCATTTACTTCATTGAAAGTACTTAAAAATATGCAAAATATTCTGCTTTTTGTGTCGTTTATCTTAAGTAAGTGTAGTTTAGCGGTACAAATATCAGCGAAATTAGTACAAGAACAAAGTTCCACATCAAGTACTCAAGTGTAATTAAAACTTTGGATGTTTACTCGACTCGACTCGAGCAGCCTTATCTTATTTCAACGTGTGTAAGAAAAAGGAATTTTTTGGAAGAATCGTTTAAAAATATTACTGTCTTAAATGCGATTATTTGCAATACATGGTCTTATTTTTATTGGCGTTTTTGATTTTGATAAAAGGAAGGATGATTACGACAACAATTCTAATTTCTCAATAGCCAATAACCTAGAGAAGTCGAGATAGAAGTTGTTAAAAGGTAGAGTGCAGTAAACTGTAACTTACAATTATCACAGTAATTCTTACAGTGATAATTGTTAGTCTAGTTAAAAATTGCAAAATATCAAGTTGCATGTTACGTTTTAGAAGTTAAATTAGCAAGAAAATTAATGATAATGTAATTACTAGTAGAGAGTTGCAATTTCAAACTAAATTATTTACGGCATATTAGGCCACACGCAGCAGTTTAAAGAAATATTTTGGAAATTACCGAGCAATCGTTTTAATTTCAATACTAATATTTAGATAAGAATAAAAATGGCCAAATGAAATGCTTTCCGTTATAATTGATTTCGACATGTTTACTAATGTTTTACAACAGTTGTACCTCTTAGAATATTTACAAGCAATTTGGTATTTTATCCAAAAATTACTAAACAAGTTGCTTAAAATCCGCGCAACATGAAGTTTATCTGACAAAGACAATCGACATATCAAACAAATCAAACATTTCAACAATTTTCAACAATGAAACCTTCGAAATTCAGAATATTTTTTGCTCTGCGGTTGACTAGCTTGTCATTTCTATGGGCAAAGTGAGATGTTTTTGCGAAATTTACACAAAAATTATGAGCGACTTTAAAATAAAAAGTTATATTCATAAAATATTCTAAACTCCACAAAATAAATTGACATCAAAATTTAATGTCTTAAAAATTAAGAGTCACGCAATAATAACAAAAATACACACTCACAAAAGCACACAACCTATTACAACGATTTATGTAAATACATATGTGTGTCTAAACTGTGTAATTTTTCTCTCGAGGAAACAGTATGACAATAAACTCAATTATTATTATTATCATCATCTCACAGTGGTGGCGTTTGTGTGTGGTAAAGCCGCCAAAATATATTCTGCATTTAAATCAAATTATAAGCCTCGTATTCCATTTGCACCAATTACCTCCCCGCCGCTTTGTTTATAATTCGTACTATTTTAAGTACAAAAAACGACGATAAAAATTGTGTCAAGTCCAGTTAGAAGTATTGATAATAATCCAATAAACATCTTTAGCATTGTCCTCGTTTATTGAAAAAAAATGAAATATCAAGTGCACATCAGCCAAACCATACTTATTACCTAACAATACGAAGGTCCACCTTTATTATAACAATCAGACATACCAAACCGCAAACATAGTTTTGATGTACTTCAACTTGATGTACTGAAGAATTATTTTGTTAAAGCTGATTACCTATTATACTTACCTATTAATTTTTTCATTCATGTAAGCCTTTTATAAGTATTGTTGTCCACTCTTACATTCAGTACAAAACCAAACACATCACATAATTTTTCGTTTGTAAATATAATGGCTTCTGAGAATTTGAAGTGTAATGATTGTGAAAAGTTTTTTGTATTTAGATGGAAGCATTATTTAGTTGCACACATTAAAGGTCATTTTGCCATTCATCTGTGCATATTTTGCTAAAAAAAACTACTTCTAAGCGAGATCTTTTTACTCACTACCGACGACATAAAAATGAGAAACCACACTCTTGCAAATTGTGTGACAAATCCTTTGCAACGAATGTTGAATTAAAGCTGCATATATGTAGGAATGCACAAGAGAAAAACCTTACAAGTGTACGATATGTCAGAAGTTATTTTGCCTTCAAAAACATCTCAAAGGTCTGCAGTTACCACATAGTGGCCTTAAAGAATTCCAGTACCAGCATTGTCAAAAACGATTCGCCGACAAATCTAACTTAACAAGACATTTTAATACGCATCAAATAGAGATACCCTTCAAATGCAGCTTATGTAACAAGTTCCTTATGATCGGCTGATGCTCCAAAACGTCACCTTCAAGCATATGCTGGAGAGAAGCCGTATCGCGATCAATTTTGTTCCAAAATATTTTCACTCAAGGCTTATGTGAAGCTTCATGAGAAGATTTACAATGGCATCCTACTGCATAAATGTGATACTTGCGATAAAAAGTTTTTAATTAAGGGGGATTTTACTAATCACATGTTAATTCATGCTAAAATTGAAGGCGTACAAGTGTGAGCTGTGTGCGAAATCGTTTACTGAACGCGGAAGCTTAACAAGGCACATCAAAATGGTTCATCAAAAAATGAAGGAGCACGAATGCAATGTGTGTGGCAAACATTTTTCTGTGAAGGGGAATTTGGAAAGCCATATGGGAGTACATAGCCGAGAAAAGCCATACAAGTGTATGAAATTTCCTGCCAATTTTGTTTTTTCAAGCAATTTAATGAAACATTTCAAAATACACAAGTAATTTATTTCTTCATTTATGTATTCCTTGGCAATACAATTGCAGTGTGTGAGTAATTAAATTAATTGCTCGAGCGCTACCCGCAGCTGAGAACCCAATCCGAATATCTGCAGAGTTATATTGTCGACTGGTGCTACTCAAAATTAATTTTAAAAATTAGTGTGCAAATAAAGTGACAAGTGGTTTGGCATTCCGATTTTTCATTGGTCGTTAAATTAATTTTTTTGACAAGTAAAGATGAAGAGAGATACAAATAATAAAAATAATAACTTCGACTGGGAGGAGTATTGAGTATTGATTTATTTAACGTGTTATTGTGGTACAACATAGCTGATGAAATACAATAACAATACAATTCCAGAAAACTGGCAATTAAACAATAATACCTTAGCCGTACAATGCCATCACCCGAAAACCAAAATATTTTCAAAAATTCCTTTAGAATTAAAAGTCAAATTCATAGTATATCCTTACAAATTTACACATACATTATTCAACCAACATCAAGTGAAAACATTAAAAATACGAATGAGCTATGTAGGCATAGAATCAATTCAATAAAAACTTTCAACATATTATCATATCGCAGGAAATTATTTAAATCATACAAAGCTTTGAAAAATAAAATTAGAGTTATGAATTGAATGACAATCCTGGTTTTCTTTTCTTTCAATTCGTTACTTACTATAAATCTTGGAGTAAAAATAGGATCACAACCAGGACAAGCCCATGTTTACATGATTTAGCAGTATAGTATGACTTATCACTAACAATGCAGGTCGGGGATGTGTAAATCCAAATCAAGGTAAAAAATATATTTTCTAAAATAGTTTTTCATGCTGAATACGAAAATCCTAACCATTTTCCCGAATGGGCCGGTTTGTGGGAGTCCCCATTTACCCTAATGCTTAAAGTGCAAGTTTGTGACATAAGGGGGGACCACGTTCTTGCGTTTTTAAGCAGAAGCGCAAATGTGGACTGCAACACACCTGTGCATTCGCAAAAACTGATATAATTTTTGTAATCAGCATGAAAAAATGTCTTAAAAACACACTTTGTTTTTTTACCCTAATGCTACAAAACGCAAGCTCTAGGTCCTCTATAGGCTAAAAGCTTGCGGGTTTAAGCATTAGGGTAAATGGGGACTCCCACAAACCGGCCCCTTCGGGAAAATGGTAATGATTTTCGTAATCAGCATGAAAAACTATTTTAGAAAATATATTTTTTATCTTGATTTGGATTTATCCATCCCCCGACCTGCATTGTAAGTTCAGATACACATTTGTATCGATGAAAATATTTAAAACAGTATACACAACGTAATAGCATTCTAAGAGTCCCTCAGTCTTTTCTTCGACAGTTTTGTTGAAAACGAAGGTGAATGGCTGGTTGTTGAATTCCATTATGTCCTCGTCATGGTATGCCAGTCGTCCACAAAGTGCGCAATCCGGTCCGTACAAAAATTCTTCACAGTCATCGGGTAGATCTTTTAAATAATACCAATAATCTTCATCGTCATTATTGGTGTATCCTTGGAATATTGGGCTGTTCTCTGAAAGCTCCGTAAGGATGACATTGTGAGAGTTTGCTTTGAAGATGAGATCTTCTATGCTGTGCTGTGGAATCTTTTCAGGCAGTTGGCAAAAACTTGGTCCATTTCATGGAGTCGACATGAAGAAAACTATACACAACATATGCATACATTAGTCCAATAATTAAAAACAGAAATAAAATGGATCCAGCTTAGAGGTTCGGAACTGTAACTTTTTGGTAGCCACACTTAAGCTATATTAGGCAGTAGCGTAGTTACAAACTGATATGCAAGCAGCTAGACCCTCATTTTGGAATGGGAAGCAATGGTCTGGAGTGGATGACCCACTTGACAATGGGATGATATAAATATTCACGTAGAAACAACATACTAGAAACACTATATGATTGATACAAACGATGTGCAATGCAAATGAGACGAAATCATCTTTAAGAGAGACTAGAGACAGGCTTAATGTAGGAAGGAAGCACTGATCACAAAAACACTAACTTTAAAATAAATAATCACAATTAACTTTTTCATAAATTCACAGAATTGCCAATTTTTCCTAATCAAATCCATATAACTTTAATAACACAACTCTAACTAGAACTTGGTTAAATATTAGCTCAAAAAATATAAGTAGAGAAAAAATTAAAAGTACGTCCTTCCTTGTCGCAGTTCTCATTTCAGACTCAGATCAACGCTAAACCAGCAATTAAATTAATAATTAAGTTAACCACAATTAGTTAACGATGAAAGTCGATATTTATTAACTATCGAAAGCGATGCAATCGCATAAGAGGTAGTAAATGAGATTACGATCCTGTCTGTCCGTGTGTCTGTCTGTGGACAAGATTTCTCGAAAACTACTTGACCATTTGACACCAAACTTGGTACACATACACCTTAGGTCAAGACCTTCCTTGGGAT
>JAQFXM010007902.1:0-11311 GCA_034693345.1 Entomobrya multifasciata
TAGGGGCAGCCAGCAGGGACAAACAGGGTCAGCAGGGATATTTTGCAAGAATTTTCAACAATTGTTGTCAGCAGGGACATTTGGGCTCGAGGTGGCTCAGCATGGGCAGCAGGGACATTTTAGGTCAGCAGGGACAAAACACCAAAAAAAATTTTAAAACAAAACTTGCTCAGCATGGCGAGCAGGGACTTCTCGATTTCGCGTAGCCGGGCAATTTGTAAGAATTCGAACGTACGCTGTAGTTTCATTATATATACCTGCTTGTGTATTAACACTACACACTACAATAAATTTCTTCACATTATGTGCACCTTTTTATTTTCTAGCCACACAAAATTCGAATTAGATGGAAGCTGACCTTAAAAACGAATATAGTTTAAGTATGATATGCACGCCGGTAAAAATAAAAAACATCAAATCAGATAATTCAAATTAAAAGATGCAGTTCTTGTAACACGTTTTTATTGAAAATGTACCACGTATTATTACTTGGAACAGCTATAACTAATGTACACCCAAAGTTGCGTAAATAAAGAAAAATTTCACCTTTGTGATTATACACTTACCACCGTCACTGAATCTCTTCCAGTCCAGCCATCAGTTCCAACCCATACGTATTTGTTGCCGATACCCAATCGTTTTGCAGCTTGCATGAGAAAGCCTGCGTTTTCTTTCTCCAAAATTAATAGTATCACTATTTCCAGTACAATAAACAAATATATAACACTTTTCCATATGGATAAATAGCAAAAAATGCGTAAAACATTTGCTAATCTCGAATTCATATGTTTAAATTTTTAATAAAATTCTACTCATTGTAGTACTTGTAAATATTATAAGTTAAAACATAAGCTTGGACATCGTATCAAGCGATAGTTCGTATTTTGTCTCCATAATCAATATCACCTTTGCAATTTTGCATCAAGAAATACGTAAATTGTCTCAAGTCTTAAACTTACCATTAATCTCTGGCTTGTTGTCAATTGCTTTCATGATCTGCTCATAGTCTGGCCCTTGAAACTGATATCGAATCACGCGATGTGGTGTTGCAAAGCAAATTGGATCATTCACAGCAAGTTCACGCAGGCTTTCGTAACAGTGCAAACCATATTCACTATCCGAGTATACAACGGCCACATAACTCCATTGGAAATGCCTGTAAAAACCAACAAATTTTGAATTTATGTAAACGTATTTACGTTCATTCAACTTTGTAACAAAACAATATCCAGAGAAAATTAATAATCGTATTCAGAATTAGGGGTTCTTAAAAATTGCAATTCTATTTCTAGAAAATTCTTATAAACATCTAAAATGCAATTCCATTTTCCTTTTCTTTCCATTGCTTTTATAATTACGCCATAGTTTTTTATGAACGCTACTTTAGAACAATTGGTAAACAAGCATTCATGCGTCAGCAGAATTTGCAATTTGGTAGCAGCAACATTATAAGGTAGGGCTCATATCTCATCTCAGAATTATACGAGGTGGGAAGTGTTCTAACGACCAAACTCTCCATACCACCACATCGTAATAGCATTTTCCTCATTATTTTAGTGAACTAATTTGATCGTCTGAGAATTATTCAGTTATTCATCTGTTGAGTTAAGGTATAACGACATCCTTTTGCTTACAAACAACTTACATCACGTTTTTTGTAAATAATTGCCTCTTTGTTGTGCGCTGTGAATTGCATTTATAGCATAGTCAACCACCTGGCATATTTACAACAATCCAAACAGCAAAATGGGAGAACTCCACCTGTATCTGTTCTCGGATAGTAATTAAAGTGAAAACTTTTTCATTATAAACAAAAAAGAAAAATAATGACAACTTAGGTATATCTGTTTAGAAACGTTTTGCTAAACGTGCATGTTTTTAGATCACATGCCATAAATATTAGCATATTACTTCATGTATCCTAAAATAAGTATAACTAGGTATCTATTTAAAAGATATCTGCACTGTCCTCTCGTCTTTCTATTTTTATATTTTCAGCATCATAGAAATTTTCACCTAAATGTTAGGTTTCACCTAAGTTTTTAGATAAAAGGAGAATCCAGGCCTCTCTAAACACATGAGTCAGGCAAGTTAGAATATTCGATCAAGTTGAAATTTAAGGTTTTGTGTTTTATTTCAACGTAAAAACAAATTAGGTACGCATATTCCTGTGAGTAATGAATGCTAATCCGTTTTACATTAAAAACCTTTTAAATGAAGCTTTGGCAAGAGCTTCTACAACCAACCATCCTTGTAAGTCGCTTGTCAATTACAGTTTACAGTAACTTAAGAATAAATTATGGAAATCCTTTCTCTTAACTTAAAAAGTAAAATCCCTTTTTTCTTTCTCCTTCTTAGTACCCTAAACTCGAAGAGATTCCACGCAGTATGTCATGTTTATCTTTTTTGATGCACCTTTTTCTTTCTTCACTTTGAAACAAATCAGCAATCTAATTCATTCATAGCCTTAGTTACTTTCCGAACCACTACAAGTTTCCCACGTCCATTCCTATCACATAATTTACCTTGAATATATCCATCATCCAGTAATAGGGACTTGTACCTATTATGATTTACTGTCTTCACAAAAAAACACAATTCTACCCATACTATATTTTAAAAGACTTTATGCTGGTAGTTTGCAGTACTTCTTCTCATATTCTCGTTTCTCTAAATATGGTTCTTTCTGAGCCAAAATATTGCTAACCTATTTAGTTTGTAAATTATAAAGCTATACAGATTTTTTATAAACGTGTGAATTAGAAAGATCGCAGTAAGTCTTACATTTACGGCTTACCTATTTTTCTACTTTAAATTTTTACCTTTCATAAATAAAACGAAGAGTAGCTGCGTGCTATCTTAACAGAAAAAAGATAAACATGAAGAAAGTTTGTTTCACTCTACGTTTTTTATTTTTGTTCAGCAGAAAGTCTTGGTTGGTTCAGTTTTGAAACAAAAAAAGTACATTCGATAGCTTTTTCTTACTCGTGTTTTATAACTATATATGTCTTAAAGCTCAATACAAATAGTGCTTACTTATTTTATTCTACTTTTGGTACAGAATCTTCTCCAGGATTTCTCGTAAAAGTAAGAGTAGACAATACAAACAAATCCGAAACATTTTTTATTTGCTCTCGTTCTCCATATATGCTTCTTCTCATTTTACTTACATAACAACGTTTACAATCTAGTGTGGTATTATTAGCTTACCCTCGTTTTCCCTTATCCGCATTTCATCGAATCCTATTAATTCTATTAGAAAAAAGAGTTTTCTCTTTAATTAAAGCTAAATGTGGAATAGCCCAGAGTATTTACATTGGAAGATTTACAGATAGATATTTACAGCTTGTTCTCACTAAGAAACCCATTTTATATCAAACTGCATGATGGTTCCCCCTCTACCTAATATACTGTACTCTTTATTTCTGGAGGTTTCCTTTTAACAGTTTTACTGTATACAGTAAGCTATTTAGTTTTACATGAATGGGTCGAGTTGTTCTCTGGAATATAGTTTAGGCATTTTCGACTAAATAGTTCAACTTAGCTTTAGCTTTTTCCTATTTCCCGGGCCATTAAAGAGAAAAGGAGAAAGTACATTTTTAATCTGCAATTGTCGGTGTATCGTCGTCATCATCAGCTTTTTATTGTAATGCTGGTAATACTTCTACACACGCACCCAATATATTTTGTTGTAAAACCCTTTCTCGCTATCTGATCAAAATAATCAAAGGCCTCTATTTATAATAAGTCACATGATAATCATCGTAGTCATCATCATCAGTACAGTCATCAATGTATAAGCTAAACAGTACTGAGTGGACCCAAAGTGGATAACATAGCCAGCTCTTCTAAGAAGATACAAAAAATTGACATAATGACCTTTACGTGATCTTCCCCCGGATATTTACACAGCCCAGCCAAAAAACACAAACAATGTAATGTGAGGTGGTTGGTATGATCATTTTAAACTTTTTAAGATTTTTCCACAGATCGTTTTTCAAACAAAGAAAGTATAACGTAGATTGTCATCTCGCGTGGATAAATAAGAACAGAGAAGGTATAATGTTTCACGGCAAAAACTCCACTCCTTACCCATTCCTACCGACTTGAATAATATCTATATAATTCTCAGCCAAGTATAAAGGTCTCTTGGGACACACGCTAATGCTGAATGAGACGACACCCTTGAAAAATTCTAATACTGAGGTTATTCTAACCTTACTTAATAGACAAACCGGACAGAGCTGAAATCTAACAGTGTATTATTATCATAAAAACTTCCTCTGTAAAAGTTATAATTAAGTTTATAATGACTATTTTGACTTGTACAATACTGCTTATCAACGTACATAACAGAATAATTTACAATTTTGGCTTGTGAACACGTTGAAACGCTTTCAACTTAATCTTTATTATTATTGTATGATTTGAAATGTTGTGAAACTAATTAATAGCACTCAAGCCCATCAATTCCATAAATTATAGTACGCTATTCTAACTTAAGGACGGACGTTTCTTCCCCCGGCAATTACAAAAATGTTTACCATGCCTAAATACTCTTCACTATAACTGTAGAAAAAACCCAAGTAAAACATCTAACTTTCTCCAGCCACTGTTTTCTGACAATCCACTCCATAGACCTACGCGTCCAAATCATGTCGTATATTTTTGTTCGTTTTGGGAATAAGAGAATAGACTCCTACTACTACACATAAACCGTTGTGTCGTGATCATCAACATAGCAAGCTCTCACCAACCAGTGACAATAATCATGTTGGTCTGTTGTGACTTTCATGTTGGCCCATTTACAACTAACCATCTATGAATGTATGTATAGCCATGTCATAGCCCACTTTTCTCTGCTCTGTTGACTTAACTGAAAGAATAGGAGTGCAAACCCTGAAATGTATTTTCTCACATTCTCTTCTTTCTCCAGTTCCTTCTTTGTTTTGCTTGAGTACTCGCAAAATGAAAAGTAAAGACATGGCCTGGTCTAGTTCAAGGTCAAAATAACCTCCACTAACCACTATATAACCATTTCTAGTAAACCAGTGCATTGAAACAGATTCCTACTTTGCTCTGCTTTCAACAAAGCCTAGTAAAAGGTTGTGGTCCAAGTAGTCATGATAAATGTAGAAATGAATGCACTTTCTTTCCTGTTAACAATAATATCATTTGGAACGACGTATGTAGTTCTGTTTCATTCTTTTGAGTGAAATTTCGCAAGAAATTTTCTTTTTTCTTTGGATATGAAAGAAAGAAACTGAAGTGGAGTAATAAAGAAAGAATGTTCTACTGTCACTTACATTTCAAAGCCAACTTGATATAAATGAAGCGGTGGTGTGTGCAAATGAGTGAATTCGCAGAGAAAAGTGGGATGGAACGTTAACTTATAAAATACGGTTCAAATATCTTTTATTACATTACAATTACAATACTACAGAAATGTCAGTCCAGGCAACTAATTTACGGTGGTAATACATAATATCACTGCGATGTCGAATTAAATTCGTATTTCTTACGGTTCAATTAGCTTACCTGAGTATATCAAGAACAGCATGAGCTTGGTTCACGTCTGATGGTACCGTTCTGAAAAAATATGGAAATCGCTCCCTGTTACTGAGCTGTGGTGAAGTAGCCATGTAGCTGATTTGAGGAACTTGGAATAAACGGAGAAAGCTGGCCACCTGTCAGAAGACATTAAATAGAGAAAATATTAATGCATGCTTTCACCAACCAAAATCGATGATCTCCAAAACGTGACAAACTATATTTTTCTCACTGTAACAATATGCAACGAAGTATGAATAAACATAACACATAAATAACAACTCATTGGTTTTTATTTACGATTATTTTGGAGTCTGCGGTTTCCCAACAGAGTATTACTTTTTTTACGTAAATCCCTCCTCGTTGGCCAACGGATTTATTTTGTTCAGTAACTCCTTGCGTGTATTTATAAATATCTGTCGATGTAACTTGGTTAAGTCCAACTCAGACAGAAAAAATTGCGTTTCCTTTTAAATAGATTAGCAGAATTAATACATGTCACTTATAAAACCCTGTCTGACATTTCTGATACATAAGTAAGTAATCCTTCTACTTTAAATAATCCTACCATGCATCCATGCATGTTTTCAGATCGCGATCAAAGGCTTGTGTTACATTCAGGCGATCTGTCAATATGTTGTACATGTATGCATTTTTGTATTTATGATATATGATCATGATATGTAAAGGATTTTAACTTGAATGATCAATCAGAATTCTAAAAATAAGTAGGTTACAAAAGAAAAAAGTAAATTGGAAAATAATCGTCAATTTAGTACAATCAGATCAGATTCCAGGAAAATATGAAATATTCATTCATTTGTGTAAAGTGAAAGCAATTTGCGATGTATGTATGCATACCTGTGATATTTACACAGGGAACACTCAAGTGTGAGTAAAGTTATCAGAGCTAAAGTGCGGAAATTTTTTTGCTTGGGTAGCGAAACAGCTTTTAAAGATGAAATGGCATGTCTTTCATGCTATGACTTTCTTTCTTTGTATGTTTGATTGTGTAAGTATCTAGCTTTCTCTTTGTCTCTCTTTGAATTCTTTCTTCTGTTTAGTGTGTATTGTCGTGAGTAGACTTTCGTCGTTGCGTTAGGACATTCTGTAGCGTCATAACAACAACATTTAGAGAAGCTACAGGGTGATAATAATAAAAGGTTGACTGAAAGAATGAAAATCGGTAAGAACGAAACACAATGTAATAATTGTTTCGCAATAAAGAAACTATTTAGAAAAAAGGAGAGAAAGGCACAGAATAAAATACACAGAAGGTAATAGTCATGTACGTACAGTGCACACCATTAAGTTAAAGGTGTAAAGCGATTCCAGTGATTAAAATGATATTTTCAAATAAATTTGACCCTAAGTAACCTTTCCATCTTGAAATGATATCTTGTGTCGCAAAGAGTGTTGCATTTCAACCATTTGATTTTATTGTATATTTTTTACGAATGCTGTGCTTTCCTTGCACATTCAGGATAAGACATGGAAAGATTTTCAACTTGGTAATTGTAAACGTTCATGTTTCAAAGAATTGCATTATTCAAAGGTCTATCTCGGGTCCAGTAAAGGTGCTCTAATTAAAGTATTCTAAACGAGAATTATTCTAAACATAGATGTTCTAAAATAAGTATTCTAACGAAAGTAAGTCTAAAAGTGAGAAATATCCTAAACATAAATGTTCTAAAATAATTTGTCGAATGAAAATTAATCTAAAAGTGCGAAATATTCTAAAGAGAAATCTTCAAAAATACAACCGAAATTATATGAAATTATTTCACCTGTAATTAATTTTACAAAACGCTATTACAAAACTTACCCGATTATAAATGTTGTGTTCATAAGTTGGTAGTAACATAGTTGTAAACAACAGTTCACAGTAAACATATCAATGATCTTTTCAATGCCAGTAACCAGCGTTTGAGTACTAGGAGTGGAAACCTGGGATACTTAGCCTAAAAGTCGGAGAAAAATTATCGGTATAGTTACAAAACCTTGATGTGATGATAGAAGAATGGTTTTAGACTTTTACTGTGGTAAGCGGTACGGTAATATTAATTCTTAATACTACAAATCATGCATAGTGCATTGAATAAATTAAGAGTTTGTAGTAAAAACCAGTGTTTTGCCTATGTAACGGCTTTTAGAAGTCATCGTTTCGAATAAACATCTTTTAGACTATTTCTCGTTTAGACTATTTCGCAATTAGACTATTTCATAAATTTTTTAGAATAAATGTTTTTAGAATAATTCGCGTTTAGAATATATTAATTTAGAACATCTCAATTAGAATACTTTAATTTAGAATTGTTCAGTTTAGAACACCTTTATGTCACCCCTTGACATGACTAATATACTACATTGTTGTTTTTATGGTTTGAATTTTAAATATATTTTAATAGATTGTTTAGTTTTAATATGCTGTAAAATTATTTAAGAATAAAATTTGCTAAGATTTTTATTTACTTAGCTTTTGATACAATGAAATATTGACATTTTGAAGCTTCGGATGTTGTGACGCTACGGTCGTTTTGAAGCATCGGGATTTTTGGTTTCGGTACTCTCGGTTTGGTCCTTTTTGGCGTCGGATTTCGAGGTTTGGACATTTTGACACCCGACCGGCCTACACCTCCTTGTAAATTTGTATATAAGTTGGTTTACTCCTAATGCAAAGGAACGAGGAAATTACTCTTGGTCATCAAATATACTACCTTGTGTCTTTTGCACTTCCTAGCATGTCATGTAATAATGTCTATGAAGTCTGGATGTAAATTATAATTTTACGATTGGAAAACAACACACTTGGATTTGTACTTTATTACATTACTTTAAACGATTTTGGGTCAAGATTTGTGGTGTGATTTGATGGTTAGGGCTGTTAGGCAATGACAATGCTGAAAACATTTCTCGTACGACGGAAAACTTGTTTTAATGAACAAGCCATGCCAACAAAAAAGAGTCCAGACAAGAATAAGAATAAAAGGGTGGGTTAGAAAGTTGAGTAGGAGGTAGATGAACGAAACCTGGATTCTTTCCTGAGATCAGATTTACTTTTTTATGAATAAATTTGTGTTTTGGGTACTTAAAGTAGAATGGGAAAATTACTTTCGAGAATTGTGCGAAAAACTAGTAATACTTAGGATTCAGTCGTTAAACAAAGTGAGATAATTGGAAATGAATCTAATAGATCAAGAGGTTATTGGTAAATTCTTTGTTAGTGTGAATTTATTGTTTACTTGAACAATAGACACTGTTTAACATCAAATGTATTTGTATGTACTACTATACTACATTTACAAATACATATACTCTAATTATATAAAAACACGTTTACGTTTACAACCACTTATATGTAACTTACTCCGAAGTTGATGTAGTTTATATGAAATTGTTGTAGTCATAGATCTCATACCAATATCTGCTACACTTGTTCCATTCCCAACTGCAACAATAATCACTGCTATTGGTGTCCTTGAACTTCAAACATGCAACTAATTGTTTGCTACTGCATGTAGTATAATGATACTAGTGTCTGCAAAACCTGATGCTACTACCAAACTTGTTCCTAAGTAGTCGGAAAAATAACTAATTATTCCGTTATTGCCTTCAAGTTTACGATTTGTTGAAGTATGTATAAGTAGTCTCTCGACTTCTTGTCAAATCTTCAAACTGGGGACATACACTTGAACTTGTCTAGAAACTTAAAGTTGAGAAATGTATATAAACGAGATTTATACAGCCATTTCAACTACAAAGCTATTGTGCAAAGGGCATCAGACCCCCAAAAGATCGTGCTCATAGTTAATAATCTTTTGACCTAATTTATCCTTGTTCGTATGTGTTTATAAATAAAAAACTCGTAGGGAATGTCAAAGTTACGAAATCAAGCAGTTTTGGAACGCAGATGCAGAGTCTTGGGGCACTATGCGACAGAATACGTGACAAATTACCACGTTTGAGATAAAAAACAAAAGAGTGCAGTAGAACAAGAAGAAATTGGAAAGTAGAACTTTTCTTGTTACTCGTTTTCTAGAACTTACAGTAGGAAAGAGTTTTCTTGTGGGCGTTGGTGACATTGAAAACTACTGCCCGTGGGATTGTCAACATTCAGATCAATTACCCGAACGCGTTTATGGGTAAGAAGGGCTTGAGATCCGGATGAACCGCTGCGTCCATCAAACCTTCTACATGTCACCTTACGTCTATTAAATAGTTTAAACGAAGATCAGTCTAAATAAGTAAGCTTTGTAGATTCCATAAATGTGTGTGGAACTTGTTGCTTTTTTGCCAATAATAAGTAGGACTATAATGAAAACGAAAAGTTCACTAGAAAATACTTCTATATGAGAACATAAAGTTTGAAGTAAACTGGGTTGTTCGGAACAGCAGTTACGTGCAAAAATGCTGGACAAAGTGTGGCTTGTACACAAAAAAAGACGTTTAAATCTGCTACTGCCAAGTTCATTTAGGCATTTGTGGTAGCAGGAGAACCAATATCATCTTAAATTTCCTAATACCACCCCAATAACAATTTTAAGCACGTATGCTACCTACAAACAGAGTTAATGTCCATGCTATTGAATTGCGCAAGTATTTTTCATAAAACCATTCCACCAATACCAACTTTCATTTAGCAGGTCTCCCGTAGTAATATTTGCTGAGGTGTTATTGTCAGTAAACATCTCAATTTCTGCTGATTCATATATTGTTCGGCTATTCTGCTGGATAACGCTGTACGCTCCTAAAAGGAGGTCGAAATTGCTGATATTGCTTGTTAAAGCATAATTGCAGTTTGTGCCATTCACAATATTTTTCAAGGTTGAGTGCAAAAATCTGTTGATTTGAAATAAATTTGATGGCTCCATTATAGTTGGTACTGGTATTGTGCCAAGAGAAACAGAACTGGCTACTTTTGTCCATATACAGCTTACAGACGAAAACAATCCTGCCAGTTTTGCGAGCGTTTTATTTTTAAATAGATTTTACGTGTCGTTCAAATTGAATTTTGATAATAAAATATTTTTACACTACAAGTGTCTGCTATTTTCATACAATTTTTTCAAATAGTATTTATCTTGATTTTATAATCATTCCATTGTTTTCGTTGGGATGAACCGCTAAGACGTAGCGAAAATGGAAGTGTTGATTTGAGTTTTCAATGATGAATTTAATGTGATTAGTTGCGTTTCGTTAACGTTTCGCTTCCAAGAATTATCTTTTGTGGAATTATTCCCATCCAAAACGAATTATAAATCTGGATTTAAATTACGCGGATAGTTTTTGGTTCCTTTTAAGATTCTTTAAAAACCAAAACAGTGAATTGGAGAAAGCCAATGTTTCAAGTTGGCTTTTCCAAGAAGTAGAAAACCTCGCCTTTGAGTAATAACTCTACCTTTCATAGTCACAGAACTAAATTTGAGATTTTTTACGCATTTGTGAAATCATAATAAGTTCAAAATCAGTTATCTCAATATAAGATATACCTACTAAAATTTACAAGAGTCGTATTTCAAGTGCTTACGGTGATTGAGCAAGCAAATGTTGGGTTTTTTATGAATCTATTCTAATTTTATTTGTATTTTTACTATATACATCAGGTTAATGGCTTGAATCCAATTCATGTAGAATAGTAGGAAGTAAAAACGAAAAAACATGTCTTGCCAGTTGACTAGTTTACTTATTTAATGCCTTTTGGTTTGAAATAAGGATGTCAAATTTGGCAGACGCTTCTAATGAATTATTTGAACTAAAGTCT
>JAQFXM010007903.1:0-11310 GCA_034693345.1 Entomobrya multifasciata
AAGTTTTCTTACGTGTCTCAATTTTCCCAAATCAAGATGGCTTCAAACAATTTCAAGTGTACACTTTGTGATAAAGTATTACCTTCAAGCCGGACTTTGCAAGCACACCGAAATATACACAACAATACACGTCAATGCATTTTCTGCAACAAAGCTACTTCCCATGCATCAAATCTCTTCCGCCATATCCAAACTCACATTAAAGAGAGACCATTTTCTTGCGAGTTGTGTGACGATGCATTTTCACGAAGTTCTCATCTGAGGAATCACATTAAAACTCACTCAAGTTTAAAGCCTTTTTCGTGCAACATTTGCGAAAAACTATTTTCTCAAAAGAGTAATCTTAAGTCACATGAGTTGGTGCATACTGCAATCAAAAAATTCCAATGTGATCAGTGTCAAAAGCTATTCCTACGTAAATCTGCTTTAGCAAGCCACATAAACACGCATAAAAAAGAAACCCAGTTTCAATGTAATTTATGTCAACGATTCCTGGCTACCAGTAATGGTTTGAGAGCACACATCCTGGGACATACTGGTGAGAAGCCTCATCGCTGCGGCATTTGCAATAAATCATTTGCAATAAAGAATCATTTGCGACGACATGAAAATTTTCACAGCGGCACTAAACTGCATCGCTGTCATGTATGCAGCAATAAGTTTACAGAAAAAAGTGGTTTGAAGCGGCATTTGATAATTCACAGTGATTTACGCCCTTTTAGGTGCGACCTTTGCCCTAAATCCTTTACTCAGCAAGGACACTTGAACAGGCATACAAAGAGACTTCATCATAAAATAGAGGATCAAACATGTAATCTTTGTTGTAAGCATTTTGTGTCAAAAGAACAACTAGCTGTACACATGAGAGTTCATACAGGAGAAAAACCATTTAAGTGTGACAAATGTCATACCACTTTTACACGGTTAAGTTCTTTGAAGAAACATGCTGTACGTTTTCACAAGGAGCTATCATAGGCTTCAATTGAATTTTGTTTTGAAGATGGACTGCCTCTTTAAATGATGGCTACGATTTTGGAGAACAATACACATTCTGATTTATGTTTAAAGTCAAATAGTTTCTTTGATGCTTTCATATTCAGTTGGTTCATGATTTTGTCAATACCAAATCAATCAATTGCTAATTAAATTTTACATGCTTATTTGATATAAACAATATATTTATTCCTAAATGTTTTGTCAGTGAGTCCTGTTCACTTGTTAAGTCGTGTTTATTCAGAAATTCGTCTCATAATTAATGTCACATGAGTTTTTCGAACTTTATATGTAAATAGGTTTTGCCCCTTAAAATACTCTTAATTAATCAAATCAATTTTTAATTTTGTAAATAAAATCAAGTTCAAATAAACACAGCTAGATTCGCAATTCGCACATTTTTTCTTTGCTAATTGCCTGCACTTGTAAATCTGTGTATTATGGAGCTCACTTTTTGTTTAAACCTATAATGTAATGATTAAAATTACTTTTATCGAATTTATGGGTGAATCAGTCTTGTCCTAATTTTTGTTTTACAAATCACTTTCGTGTTTAACTTAAAACATTATGTTCATGAAGAAGGTTTATGCTAATAAACGTGGTCTATTTTTTAAATGTCTACCCATAACAAAACATATGAGAATCATTTACTTCACCAGACAATTGCAAATAAATAAACAGTTTCCCGGAAAAAATTGGACAGTGCCACTATTTGTATAGCTAGGAATTAAAATAATAAAACATATCCACGTGAAAAAACTATTGTTGTGGTAGCACTATTGTATGTTGTCCAAAAGATAAAAGAATTAACAAGCTAAAATTACTAAATGAGACAAATTGATGTTTTAATTACCATATCATAGTTGAAAGATTGTGTAAAAATAAATAAAACTATTTACTTAACTTTAAATTTTACCTCCTTATATTTTCATTTACGTTTATTTTGTAGGTAATATGTGCTTCATTAAAGTTGTTATAAACAAAACTTATGTTTTTATACTGGACTTAAATAGATGTGCTCAATTTATAACTTAATATATGCAAAACAAATACATGTATTATAAATATTTACATCACTTTCTAATTTTATACATTATAATTTGGCACCCCACCAAATTAGGCAAATTGTAGTTTAAAGCTTATTTTCACTAAAATGTTTTAACGTCCTACATAAAATAAGCCCGGTATCCCCCCCCCGAATGTTTTAATATTCCTACAGGAACAACCTGTATGAGTAATCAGTGGAAAAGCTTGTGAATGCATTCAAATATAATATTTTAGTTTACGTTCTACTAGTGCCATTTAACGTTGCTGGTTTTTTTCAATCTATCAAAGTTTTTCTTACGATGTTTAATGTATTAAGCCTGCCAGTTGGTAAAATATTTTTTTGTGGAAACTGTTAAAAGTGTTTACAAGACATTTCCATTAACAAATTACCGAACATTAACTACTAAGTCCGAAACCATTTTATAAAATACAGGTTTAAACTATGTGTATACAAAACTGTGTTTAAGGAATGAAATTACACGAAAAAATTAACAATATTGGTTATGTAAAAGAGAATATTTTCCAAAATAAATGTTGCAGCTAATTTTTTCAATGTCTGCTGAAATTTATCGTTCTCGCAGAGTTGTAATCTCAAGACACATGAAATGCTGCACAGTGAAATCAAAAACTTCAAATGTACTCATTGTCAAAAATCATTTATGCGTAAAGCTCATTTGAAAGATCATGAAAATACACATAAAAAAGAAACACCGTTTCAATGCTGTTTGTGTTTCAAATTCATTTCGTCTGCAGTCGGTTTAGAAAGACATCTTAAAACCCATACAGGAGAAAAGCCTTATCGCTGCACTATTTGTTCAAAAGCATTTGCGCAAAAATCGGCTTTGAAGGAACATGAAGACCGACATATTGGGATGAAAAAATATTGCTGTCAACTTTGCCCGAAAATTTTTGCGAATAAACGGAATTTGAACCAGCATAGTGTTTCGCACACTGATTTAAGACCTCACACTTGTCAAATATGTGACAAATCTTTTGCTAAGTTGGGAATCTTGCAACATCATATTAAAGCAGTGCATCACAAGGATAAGAAACACAATTGCAATTTGTGTAACAAACAATTTGTAACAAATACTGAACTAGTGATGCATGTCCGAGCTCATACCGGAGAAAAGCCTTATAAATGCGATATTTGCAAAAAATGCTTTTCGACGCAAAGCGGTCTACGAAAACACAAAGTTTCGCACACTGGAATCAAGCGCTAAAGCTTCTCACAATTCCACGAAAACTTTAAATTTTAAGAAACTCATCCGACATCAAAGTGGTTTAAACCCATAAAAATGTGAAGTATGTATTTAATCGATCATTTATTGAACTGGGAAACTTGCTAAGTGAACCTCAACCAGTTCAAAAAACGGGAAATTATTAAAAACTTGGAAGAGTTTACTGACAACATTCCATTAAACTGCTGCAAGTGCTGCAATGCAATTTCACATTTTATGCAGATTCGTTAACTTGTATGCATACTTCGGCGAGAGTTTTTTCAGCAAACACACAACTACGTCAAAATGTACTACAGTAATAGTAAACAAATTATTAGTATCAAAGTCTTATTTTATGATAAGATATGGGGCATTTAAAATACATCTGATTATAAAATTCAAGTATTGAAATAATTTTATTGTGTAATGTTTAGGTGGAAAATACTTTTCAATGACTTGAAGGTTGAAGCTCCTATGAATTTGTTGGAATGGTTAGTATATTAGTATTTAATTGAGTTTGTTTTTGTTATATGAAAAATTATGAATGTCTTAGACGACAATGCTTGTTTTTTATTATGAATATTCAAAAGGTAAATTACAAAACCTTCATTAATTGTACTCTTTCAAATTGTTGATGTCACAGATATGTGTATGCATTTAGCATTATTGCCAGTGAAAACATTCAAAACATTTAAATTCCATATTCTATTCTTGTTATTATTACTTTATATTATTTTTTCCAAAACCAAAATTAAACTCGAAAAGAAAAACAGTTCTAATGGGTACGTATGAAATTATTATTCATGCACAAAGTCTATGGTTCTACTCTAAATTTTTCTTGCGACTTTAAAATGTTTATTAAATTAAGGTTGTTTCCTGTTAATTATTGGCTTGGCTAAACTTATGCACTCTAATTTTGGCAGTCCATTCCAAAATACGCGCTGAGCAAAAACTCCTTGTGTTGAATAATTATGTATTTACGAACTTATAAAACAGTCCTTCGCCCAGAAAATGGTCTAGGGACCAGCTCTACTAACCAGACGTCTTTGAGAAAAGTAACCAGTACATTTAACATAGGCATGTATTGCAAATACGTTTTCAAAACGCTGTTAAATGTTAAATGTTAAATGTTAAATGAATGTTAAATGTACTGGTTACTTTTCTCGAAGACGTCGGGTTAGTAGAGCTGCTAGGGACTTTGAATATTTTAAATCAATTTCGCAATTAAATTTTACATTCATTGATACTCAAATCATCCCCATAAACCGTTTCAAATACTCTATAGAATTGGCCGTAAGAAAGCATTTTTCCATAAAAATTACAACTACGGAAATTGGGGTCTGAATGTATAGGAGAGGCTAGAATTAATTTGCTCAGTTAAGATTCCACATGCTAATGATTTACAAGTACTGTTATGCAATGTTTATAAAACTACATATTGAATTCAGTTCGTACAAATTTACATTGGCCTGGCACCTGGTTAAGTTATGAAGATGGACTTCTTTGAAATTCGTTCACAGGTGTTTTAAAGGTCTTCGGTTTTTTGACTAAAAGTTTTTTCATCACAATGTTTATTTAGCATATTTTTTTTGACCATGGTACTTTTCAGCACATGCAAATAGGTCTTTTCACCACATTTTATACAAATGGTTAACTAACTCTACTATTCAAGTGTTTGACAGCTATTCGCTGTGAAATCCTTTGTCGTGAATCTTTTCCTCAGTCAGTGATTCAACATGAAGGAATTGTCAAAGCGAAGGAAATTATTACTACTTACAATTAGAACAAGCAATTTCGCTGGCCAGGGTGCTTTGCTCAATGATTTATATTGCCCATTGCAAAATATCATGTAAATCATAGTGAAGAGTACCGGGGCCCATGAAATTGCTTGTTCTACTCGTAGTAATATCACTGACTAAACTTACATTCTTAATAAAACAGTTAAAGCTTGTAGACAGTGCGTTCATGTTATAATTGATTTTGAGTTAGGGAAAATTAAGGTATGCAACAAAGTTTTCCCTCCGGTTATGCTAGACTCTCAGGTTATCTTTTTCATCTTGTGCAAAGTGTATATAGACATGTAATAGCAGAAAATACGGCAATTTGTATGGCACAAGTACCCTAGGAATTATGCAAGAAAACGTTTGAGTAGTTTTCATGAAAACTGCATTCGAGATACCCGGGAATCTGTACTCGGAAGTGGGTATTCGGGTAAGTGGGTAAGTGGTTACAACACTTCACTTAACATTTGGGAGTTTCTGTCTGGTATTGCGAATTGTCTTTTTGAATATTAGGATTGGATTAATTCTTATGACATTTTAGTATCTGTGATTTTTTTTGTAGTATGGCGAATAAAATTATGACAAAAAAACCTACTGTGCTTAAAAAACTTTTGCTGAATAAGCATTGTGCTGAAAAAAATATGATATATTAAGACCAGATAACTGGTTTTGGATTTGGTATAAAGTTTTTCTTGGTTACTCATTCACTTTGCAATGATTGCGTACGAAATTTTACCATGGTATTAAATGATGGAATGCATGAGCAATTTATTAGACCAGCTGTGGCTATAAATATATTGGTGAATTTAAAGAAATGTTTTAATGGAATTCGGTGAAATAAGATGTGTGTTAGCGAGGAAAAAATTATGATTAAGTAATCGAATGGGTGACCAGACACTACTGCTTTCCATCCTTGATCCAAATCACCTTCGCAACTTATAAGCAGAAATGGTTGATAAAATGTCAACCAAAGAATACTGCTACTTGAGATTTTGTGGAATACCATAGATGATATGAGAGCAATAATTAATTTTTAAGCACACCTGTGGTCGATTGACAGCGTACCGAAAATAAATACCTGTCGTTTTGATTGTGGTTTTGTAACTGAACTGTGGCTTGATTTTTAAAATTAATCGCTGTGTCGACAAACAATAGAACGTAAAAAAACCATTGCAGAGTTATAAAAGTAAGTATTCAAGGTGGTATAGTTTAATGAGAAGCTACAGTTTAAAAAATCATCATTGCCTGTATGGTCGTTTAACTCCAAAATGAAATATAGTTGTCAATATTTCATGTGATGACACGATTCTCCTACTTATATGCAATCCTTTGCAGAAACCCACTGACAGCATTGGGTAACCTGTAGAAATATATCCACAAAAGTATACAAAAACATCCAGCATTCAACTCAATGTGTTTTATCTTTCACGTGAAGTTGAAGCAACGGCTTATTATTCAAAATATATTTCTGTCAATTTCACGAGCATAATATTTTTTATACTAAATCCTGCCACCGAAACCAAAATAGGAGGCATGCAAGTTAGAACTTATGTGCAGATAGACACGTAGGCATAATTATCTTCACAATACAAATATACATGTGCGTGGGTTAGTGCTCTGGTGAAATATGACAGTCAATCATGCAGAAAAGACACATAACATGTATGCTCTTTTAGTCTCTGGCTTATCCATGGTTTCAAATTAATTCTTTACCCTGAATATGGTGCAAGATAAAACCCCACAAATATTATTGAGCGGTGAGATCGACTTGAACGAAAAAACTCTTTATATGGTGTCATTTCCTCTAGAAAGTCCCAAAATATCCACAAGCATAAAAACATGTAACGCGTCACGACCAAACTTACTTTCAAAGGCATAAGGACAGTTATCATTCAACTGCAATAGTGAAGATTCCAATGGTATGCTTGATGGAAAAAATAGTTGTAGGTTTAAAGTATGTTTATTTTATTTTGGATAAGCCTACCCGTCAAATCCAAATCCTTATTCTGTGCTTTTTAATTTGGCACCAATGTGAGCATTTGTTGTTTCAAATGTCATCAAGCAAATTGAACATTTATTCACTTCAGTGTCATAACCAATTTCTGTTACATCTATATAAACTACTTTTGACAATTGGGTTTTATATTTTTTTCGAAAAAACTAAACCAAGATGGCGTCAGAACCCTTTAAGTGTACCACTTGTGAAAAAGTTTTCGGTGCAAAGAAAAATTTGTATTTGCATACAAAAATCCATTTCGGCACTCACCAATGCATATTTTGTGACAAAATGTGTGCCGACGTTCGCAGGCTTTTCCACCACTACTTGAGCCACATCAACGAAAAACCTCATTTTTGTGATTCATGTGACCAGTCATTTGCATCTGTGTCCAACTTGAAAATTCACAAAAGAATTCACACAGGTGAAAAATCGTTTTCCTGTAGGGTTTGTAAAAAATTATTTTCTCAAAGTGGTAACCTCAAATTGCATATGTTGCGCCATAGTGGAGCCAAAAACTTCAAATGCAATCTGTGCGAGAAAACATTCTTGGATAAATATTACTTGACAAAACATATGACAACTCACAAATCAGAAACACCTTTCCAATGTAACTTATGCCACCGATTTTTGACGTCCGCATCTGCTCTAAAAAACCATATCCAAGGACATACGGGCGAAAAGCCACATCGATGTAAAAGTTGCAACAAATTATTTGGACAGAAAGGTCACTTAAGAAGACATGAAATTTCACACAATGAAGCTACTGATAAGCTGTATAGTTGCCCAATATGTGACAAGAAGTTTGCGGAGAAAAGTTACCTTAACCAGCACATCCATATTCATAGCGGTCTAAAGCCTTATCATTGTGACATTTGTGCAAAATCGTTTACCGCACTACACAGTTTAAACAGACATGTGAAATACGTACATGATAGAACCAAGGAACACCCATGCAACTTGTGTGGCCTACACTTTGCTGCAAAATATGACTTAGCAAAACATGTGCGAGTTCACACAGGTGAAAAGCCTTTTAAGTGTCACATATGTTCCACTGCTTTTGCGCAATCCAGTAGTTTGTGTAGGCACATAGCCACATTTCACAACTACCCGCTTGAGTTAATCTAACACATGCTTATACTTAATTTGACAATGTTCGTAGATTTCAAGTAACAAATTTAAAAACAAATTTGTTGCCATAACGTAAAAGTACAATGAACTCGCCATTTTTATGTCAATACATAATTCAATTACAGAAATATACGCTTGAAGTCCAAACGCGCCGGACAAAAATTTCAAAAATCCAATAATACCAACAAGTCTTGTGTAAACATAAACGTTAATGAAAGTAAATTTATTTTATTGACTCCTGCGCCTTGTGAAAATTAAAAAAAATGTGTTCCACGAAAACCCCGAGCTTTTATAAACTAAATTGTTATTTAATATGTAAAATTTTGTTTTCGTCGCAATCCAAAAATTTTATTGGATCGAACTACCAAAAATTTATTTTGTTATCTTTTGCATTTTGTTGCGAAATGAAATTTTTACTTTCTGTGTTGCGTAAAAAGCTAATTAATAAATCATATTTGATGTATAAAATTGAAAAGACTATCGAATGTGATTTACTGTACATCTTGGCGACTTCATGAAGAAGTTGTTTGATATGTTCCAAATTTATTCCTTCAAAGCTATTTTATGAATTTGTTGTTGCTTTTATGTAGTAATAACTTGTGATTACTATTATTTAGTGGGAATCCTTTTACTTGTTTTACACTTAGGCCTATTTTTTGCGGAACATAAATGTCTGTTCTAATTGTAATTTTGCTAGCGAAGTAACCCTGATAAATCGGATGTTAAACTTGTTATTACGATATTGATAGATTCAATAAACAGCAGATATACTGTTCATTTCATCCTTATGAAATTCACTGCATTGTTGATAAGGTATTACTATTTAAGTAAAGAGAAATCCGTTCACATTGTGCTCGAGCTTACTTTTGTAGGAGACAAGAATTTTGTCTTGATGTGCATGAAATCCGGTAGCACAAATTAAATGTCTTAAATCTAGTAGCGTTACTTAAACAGTCTTTACATTTAAAAAAGTTCAATTTCGGAGGAAAAAAAGCTAATTGAACGAATCACTTGCAAACAAATACTATATACATACATATATATTCTTGCCCTATATACATACCTTTCATTTCATTCGTTTTATAGTGTAAGACTAAAAGCAGACTAACAATGGGGCTCACTGAACGCATGAGCGAAATTAAACTTCAAATTTATACGTTGTGGTGTAGTTTTTTATGCTGATTTTAATGGTATTTGTTATTTTCCTGAATGCGCATATGTGTACTTATCAGCAGTGTTTGTTTATGCGAGATATCGCGCGCGCCATTTAAATATGGAACATATACAATGACAACAAATTCCCGAATAAGCCGAATAGTTTCTGAACTCTGTGACAATAGGCCTGTTGCTAAAAATAAATAAATAATGGTAGATTATTAGTATCTGATCGTAATTGATATTGGCTCTAAAATATATTTATTTCAAAGACAGCATAAACAAAACACTGTAATTTACGTGACAGATGACAACCAGTAGTATATAAAATCTAACTGTTAAATACCTAAATCATTCGACTGGATATAAATCCAGCTAAAATATGTGTGTGAATGTAACAATAAATCTTAAATTGGGTTTTGATATAAATATTTTACACATCGGCTTTAATAAACAGAAGACAATTGTTTTGTTTATTTTTATACATTATGCGTAGATTTGTTTTTGTTTATCCGAAAAATAAACTTACACACGAATAAACGTTTTTGAGTGTTGCAGTACAGGGTATACTCATCATAAGCAGATATTTTGTAAAAAACGGCATGTTTTTAAACTCCAAAAACGTCCTGGCCAAAATACCTCACCTTGTTTAAAACTGTTGCCTAATAAATAAATCACGTGAATCATTCGAGAAAAATTTTTGTTCTTACAATTTAACCAAATCCAAATATCTTTTACAGATTTTCAGAAAAAACGTTGCGTTACCTCAGGGACGCAAATGAATCCAAATGATTAAAGGTTTATTGAGGTAAATCACTTGTGAAAGCTCTTCATATGCGTCCTGAGACTACTTGCTTGTGAAAAAGTAGCGAAGCACTTTTGGCAATCAAATGGCTTTTCTCCTGTATGAACTCTTAGGTGAGCTTCTAAGACACTCCTTGTTGCAAAATGATTTTCACAAAAGATTCAATTGTGATCCTTCATTCGCTGATGAACTTCTTTAAGTATGCCTTTGCAAGTTCCTCCGTTGACGAAATGATTTCCGACACATTTCACACGTGTAAGCTTTAGAGTCATTGTGAACTATCACATGTTGATACAAACTACTTTTACGTGCAAATTTCATCTGGCATACCGGACAGCTGTTGCGTCTAACTCCATTGTGCGTATCTTCGTGCTCACGTAGTTGACTCAGATGTGCATATGATTTGTTGCAAAAACCACAACGATGAGGTTTGTCTCCAGTATGTGTTTGAATATGTGCCTTCAGAGAAGCAAGGGGCCCTAAAAGTTGTTGACATAAGTTGCATTGTAATGGCGTGAATGGTTGGTGCGTTCGTAGGTGTTGCTTCAATTCTGATTTACGTGCAAACCTTTTGTGACAGTAGCTACATTCGAATTCTTTAAGCCCACTATGCATAACCAGATGTTGTTTGAGTTCTTTTTTGTCTTTGAAGGTCTTTTGGCACTGGTCACATGTAAAAGGCTTTTTTTCGGTGTGAATTTTACTGTGACTTTTCAAACCTGAAGATTGAGCGAATAAGTCGCCACATATATCGCAATAATGGGGTTTTTCATGAGTATGAGCTCTATGGTGATTGAAAAGAATTTGTGTGCTACCACATGGCTTGTTGCAAAATATACATGGGTGGACACCAGCTCGAATATTCAAGTGAACACGTAAGCCATTCTTCGTGTTGAGCATTTTGTCATAAGATCCACATTTATAACCAACGTATTTATTGTCACGTTCAATTGAGCTTCATGCATTAAAGTATTGAAGATAAATATTATAGAGTAAAATATTTTAGAAAATTGAATATTTTCGAAAGCTCGGAATAAATTATTATCCCTACCACTTAAAATCCCGCGATTATTTACTAGTAAAACTTAATTTTTAAATGTTTTATTAAAGTAAACACGAAAACAATGGAGACTTTTTTGAAAGCTAAATTACTAAAAGCCAAAAAAGATATTTAACTAATCA
>JAQFXM010007904.1:0-11309 GCA_034693345.1 Entomobrya multifasciata
AATTGATACTTCAAAACAACTGATAAGTAACAACTGATACTTCAAACATACATATGTTGATGACTCTTTCCATTAGGTACACGAAGACATTTACTTATTTCTTCTGTTTTAATAATACACACACTTGGTTGTAAAATCAAATGAACAATTTCGATATAGTATTGGAAAAGTGTTACTGTGAAGCTTTTGATACCTAAAAATCAAAAATAGGTTTACCTTGGTTCTCTTTTTGTATCAAGTTAAACAACATTCAGCCCGGTTAAAGTTAATGTAAATTTATACCTAATGTACCAAAAAATCTTTAAAATTAAAAAACATAAGTCAGATATTCAAAATCGTACACAAAGTCAAACTTTATTTAATGTTTTTTACAAATAAAATGTTTCAAAAAAACTTTTGCTCGTTCTACTTACAACTAGGCAAGTTAAAAATAAAACTCTTCATTATTACTACAGTGATCATTATAGCAAACTTAATTATTTCATTAAGTTAACTTAGCTTATTAGACTTAGCAATAGAATGAGGACCTAACGTTATAAAGAAAATTAATTTTAGCCTACACCAAACCTGCATACCACACCAAAAATAATACTAAAACATTTTCATCCAATCCGGGTCTCTTAAATTGTACAGAAATCTACATAATGTTGCTTCTCTATTATGTGTATGACTCGAGACTTATGTATGTTTTTCCACCGTAAATAATTCTAGAAACTTAAATTCCTTGTAGTCGTTTTAGAAGGAAAGATATGGCCAATTAATGGAAAAGGTATATTGCTTAAAGTAGTTCTCGTTTCTTGGAAATCGGTCTAAGAAATACTTAAATAGAACCGGATGTTATTAAATTATACGCTTACAAACACACGTTCTTATATTTTTTGTTACATTTTTTATATTCTTACATCTATTCATCGTATCGATCGTAGCATACTTAATTAGCTAAGTAGGCTATGAACAAATTTATCATTTATTGAGAAAGTGTCCTCTTTAAATCATTCTTGTGTGATATTATTAACTTAGGTAAGTATTTATTTTATCTTGAACGTTTGGAAAGTACTTAGATATAGTTCTCGGTATGTACATAATAGCACGTTTAAAAACTTTACTGAAGTAGCATAAACAACGCCATATTTTTGACCTAACCTCAAACAAAAAAATAACTTTAGCAACCACCAAACCGCCAAGCCAAACTGCAAAGATGACCAAAATATTTCCATCCATTGTTGGTTTCTTTGGTGGTAGTCTACTATCCACAAAATGTGCTCTTTCAAATCCATCCGTAATTACATGTTCCCACCAATTCATAATACCTGACGTTTGCATAGTTTCAACTTTTTGAATCATGTGAGGAGTAACGTACCTAACAAGACGAAAAGCAAAATATTGCTCATAATACATTTCGGTTCCTATATTAACCCTTCCACTTATCCTTGACGATACGTTTTTGTCACTAAGTTTTAATGCAAATCTCAAAGCAGCATCACGAGGCAAAATTAATGCTGTTTTATCGCACTCTATCATTTTATTGAGCAAAATATTTTCCTCTGCATTTTTATATTTTTCCTTCATTTCATTCGCAATAATGTTATCAATAAATAAATTAAGAAATTTACTATACTTGTCCAAAGTGGTGGATACTATGCGTGGTAATTCTCTTTGAGCTTCTTCAATCCAAGGTGCCTTTATATAAATCATTGACTCTATTTTACTCCATACAACTGATTTTAATTCAAATAGTTCGGCGACAACAAAAACACTATAACCTTCAGTGCTTACAATTCTTTTACGGAAGTTCCATTTTAACGGTAATATCATGTCTGAAATTATAAAAGTGGCTACTCCTGATCTAGAATATAAAGTGAAATTTTCTTGTTGTAAATGGTCTAATGTATCATAAGTCATTGAATTTCTAGGAGTTACCATACGGTAAACATTGTCATTTTTATATGCGTTGCTTAAAACTAAAGCTGATAAACCCAAAGTACCAAACATTATTCGGCAAAATGTCGTCTTGAAAAAACACTGTGGAAATGGGTCGCCCTGTTCGAGTAACAGTTTTGTAACGTTCATAAATACATACAATCCCCCTTTTTTCCACACAATTTTTAGAAATATAACAAAACAAATCAAAGTCACAAGCAAAGATTCCCAAACAGCTGGATCGAAAATGGCTATAAGTTCAATAAATGGAAAAATACTCATGCCTCTACTGCCACAGGCAATGAACTGAAAACGATTTATATTACTTGGAAATGACAATGAGAATTGATGCAGAGCTACACCTCCAAGTGTAAGCCGAGTTAAAATAATGCTTCCAATATCGGTAAACGATGAACCATAAACTTTCTGTACGTTTCCATTAACACAAAATTTACTCATCTCCATAAAATAGCTGTAGTTTCCCATAAATGACAACCACACGTAGATTTGCGCTCGTACAATTTTGTGGTTTACATCAGATACTTCAAAAATATGTTTATAACGTTTTTCTTTAGAGGCAGGACGACATTTTCTCATTTCATTTGTGAACCCATAGGGCTCTCCAAATGAAATCAAATTCCAAAGCCCATTCTCGTTATTATTAGGAAATGCACCGATGTCATTAGGTCGCGAAATGGACTTTCCATATTGCTCTTTAGAAATAGTTTTCAATTTTCCTGCTACTGTTCCCAACTTTAAAACGCAATGCACACAATAAACATATACTAAATTTATAGAAAGAAGAAGCTCTCCCCGCATACCTTGAAACGTTTCAATGACGCTAAGATAAACCCATATTCGATTAAATAATCTGTCTTCCTTAGAAATTGAACCCATTATAGTATTCTTAACATCAAATAAGTTTTCAGTTTCCTTCGAAATAAGAATAATCAAAGAACTTTGATCAGAGGGTAAATTATTTGGCTCGTTATTAAAATTGTGATCGGATTCATCTTCCAATTTATAAAACAAGCGAAAAACTGGTTGCAATTGTTCCAGGTATTTTAAAGGAATCTGCAAATGCCATAGCACCTTTTCTGTTTCAATCAAAACGCTGAAATGGATTTCACATCTCCATGGTTTGCTTTCAAACGCTAGATATATAGGATGGAACAAGCAAAATCTTAAAAATCTTTTTAAACTTTCACCGTTTGTCCGTACAATTTGCATGTAGTCGTTGCAAATTAGATATCTGGATAGTGGATCAGGCCTATTTGATGTGTAAGGCTTTCGTAACGTAATAGGATATTTGAGTGGTGGGATATCAACTCCTAAATAATTATCTATCACAGTAAAGCAACCCTGGTTTGCGAACGGTTCTAAATATTCGGACAAATTTATAATTTTAGGGCGACACTTGTCAAATCTGTCAGTGTTCTTCGGGATTGGGCTTGTACCCGCAATTTTGTGCATTAGAATTATAATACTAATATAAATTAAAGGTGCCATATTTGCAGAAAATAAAAACAGAAACGTCGTGGAAAAATTAGTTCAGTGTACCAACTATGTCGGGTTGTGTTTGCTTACAGGATTGAATCGTTCTAAACTTCTGAACTCACAATGTTTAATTTCTTCAACATCCAAATAAGAAATAATTGTCAGGTTTTTTTGTATTCAAATGTAGCATCATATATGTATAAACATTTTTGTTAATCTAATAATCTATAAATTGTTCAAAGGAAATATTATGTCAGTCCAGAATTTAGACTAACCAACTAACTGTAGTGAACTTACAGGAAATGGTTTAAAATATAATCCAAGTAAATATAATAATTTAGTGGTCGCTATGTATTCAACTTGCAGTTACGTCAGAGTTTTCGTAACTCATCATAAAAATATGTGAACGTAACTCGAAGTACCTGAATGGATGGCTTAATGTGATTTGTATTACGTGGATTTTCACGTAAGCTACTTTAAACAAATTAATTAATAGCATTACATGAATTGAATTCCAGTAAACTGACACATGTAGGACCTCAGAAATTTTGTTATCGTTGTCGGATGTTTCCGTGAATTCTAAATAGCATGAAAGCAATTTTATATTATCCGGCATTTTGTTTCCAACATTTTGTTTATTTCTACCTCTTGAAAATACCACAGAGTAATCCAATCTTATTTTGTGCATTTTGATTATCTGCCAAAGCGCCTAGGTGGAACTAAAATTGAATACCAGTTACCAAACTAAGATAATACTAATTTATTACGAGGACGAAAGCGAGTGTTGGCTTCTGCACGTTTGTGTGTCTATTCGTCCGCCAGCCTGTGAGCATGATCTCAAGAATATTTAGACCGATAAGAAATTTGGTATACCGATCACTTTGGTATACCAAAAATTACAATGCCAAATACTTGTCATGTGACTTATCATTCGATAGCATTTTTCATTGCCAACATCAATGGTCATTGTTCTGATGTGTCATATTGTAGCAGCTTTGTCGTTATGATCTCTATTACAATGGGTTTATTTAACATGTATAACTTTTTATCCCATTCATCAAGCAGCCAGACATTACAAATTATGTACTAGATTTCACTAGACAATTACATTTTAAAATACACCTCCATCCGATTTCTACAGTGACCACTATACCAAACTTGATTATTTTACTAAGGTAACCAACGTAGCAATATAGTCTTGCCCTAAATTCATAAAGAAAACTAATTATAGCTATTGTCAAGCCTGCACACAATATCACAAAAATTACTAAAATGTTTCCATCCATTCGGGGTCTCTTAGGTTGTACTGCATAATCTACATAATGTCGTCTTTCGAGTCCTTCCATTATAAAATGATCCCACCAATTAAAAATGCCAGAAACTTGTATCCATTTTACTCTTTTCAGCATATAAGGAGATATGTGTCCCGTTAAGCTAAAGGAATGATATTGTTTAAAGTAGTTCTCTTTTCCTATGTGAATTCTACCAGGAATTAGTAAGCTATGATTAGTTAGTTTAGTTGCATATTGTAAACTTGAATCTCGAGGCAGAATTATTGCAGATTTATTACAACTCTTCAGTTCTTTCAACAAAATATTTTCCTCCATTTGAAGGAATGTTTTGGACGTATTTTCCTCATAAGCAGCTTGAAAATCTGCTTCGTGATTCCCAACAAGTTTAAAAGTCTTGTAGGCTTGTAGAAATATACCCTGTAAGCTAAATTGAGCTCTTTGGTGTAATTTGGCCATTCTAAAAATGTTTTGTTCGTTTCCAGAATGAAACGACGAAAAGAAATTTAAAATTTCTGACATAACCATTACATATGAATCTTTTAAATAACTTGCTTTGCTTGTAAATTTCCATTTATGAGATAACGGTAAATATTCAAAGTCAAAAATGGGTTTCCCAGATCTTAAATATAAGGTAAAATTTTCATCTGTTAGTTCCTGTAACTTATCATATGTCTGAACTGTTCTAGGGGCAACCATTCGATATACATTATCATTTTTGTATGCACTACTCAAAACCAAAGTCGCTAAACTAAGTGCTCCAAACATAATTCTACAAAACTGGTGCTTTAAAACCTGTATTTGAAACGTATCGCCTTGTTCCAGAACTAATTTTATAATACTGATAGAATTTTGAAGTCCCATTCCAGCCTCTGTATTTTCTAAGAAAATTACAATGCAGACAGTAGTTACCAAAAACATCACCCAAACTTCAGGGTGATATACGGCTACAATATCTTTAAACGGTAATTTGCTCATGCCTCTGTTACCACAAGTTATAAACTGAAAACGATTTATGTAATTGGGAAATGATACCGTAAAATGATAAAATCCACTTTTATCTGTGTTCATACTTCCCAAGGATACACTAGATTTGCCAATAATTTGAAATTCCTTGTTTTGATGAAGCTTCCCGTTTATGCAAAGCTGGTCTTTAAAATTGATGAAAGAATAGTTATTCATTATCGTTTTCCAAACATATGCATGGGCTTTAGTAATTTGAGATTTGGCATTGTTTTGCTTAAGTAGCTGAATATGATGTGTTCGTAAAGTAAATTTGCTGCAAGACATCATTTCATTTAAAAAATCAGAAAAGCCACCTGGTCCGATCATATTCCATTGTATCATGAAGTTATTTTTTGGAAAGGCTCCAATACTTTCCAATTGATTTGGATGGCTATATTGCTGCAGAGAAATGGTTCGGGTTATAAAGCGTTTTGTGAAAGAAATGCACTGTAAACAGTATAATTTGATGACATTTATCAATATCCAATATAATTTTGAGAATGTATTGGTCGGAACTTTAACAAGTTCAAGATGGATACATACTTGATTTAAAAGACGTTCTTCATTTGCAAGTTTTCTGCTTAAGAGTTGGTACAAAGTTACTTGGTTTTGAGTTTTAAGGGACACCATGATAAGTGCTGAAGATTGTGTTGAAGGAAAAACGCTTAAAGGTGAGAAAATACTGTTACGTTTTTCAAACTTACTTGAGAAGTCTGCGAAAACTTGCAAAATGGGCTTTAGAAATGTGGCCCGACGTGTGGTTTCAGGAAGTGACCAAAGCATATTAATAACTTTAAAAGGCATTACAAAATGGATCAAACATTTCCAGGGTTTACTTTCAAAGGGAAACCGAACGGGGTTTAATAGACAAAAGATTTTAGAATAGTTTTTCTGCAGTTCATAATTGTATGCATTCTTTCCCAGACTGTATTGGTTGCACTGTGTGTACCTTGATGAAGGAACAGCGGTTTTGGAGGATATTTGTTTTCTCAAAACTAGTGGAAATGTTATTGGGGGAATTTCGATTTGAAAGTAATTATCTACAACGACAATACAACCATGATTTTCAAAGGGGTAAAAATATTGGTCAAGGTTAACGATTTCTGACATAAAAAAGTTTTCTAACTGTCGATCAAGATGCTGTGCAGACATTATTTCCACTTTGAAAAATAATACCAAAATAATGAAAATATTAAAGTAGTTGGCCATGATTTCAGAAAAACCTTCAAAACAACTACATTCAGGGCGATAAAATTTTATGGTGTTAGTAAAGCCCAAAACTAAAATACATTTGAAGACAGTTTGAAATCTACCAGTGCATTATTTTAAGTGTAAAAAGTTTGCTATAAGTAAGTGGAATACATAATTATATATTTCCAGATAGAGCAATAAATATAAAGATTATAAAAATTTTGTGTATGAATCCACTCCTTTATGAAAGCTGGAAGAATTTCTAACCGCGCGCGGCTATATAATTTAGTTTAATGACAATTTGAGTTGGGTTATTCTGCAAATATTTATAGAAAATAAGATAGATAAATTTTATGGAATACGTATTATCGTAGTTTTCAAGTTTTAAATGCACGAATAGGGCAGGACAGCCATCTACTTTTTGAATAATTACTGACCATTAAATGTATTCAAAATGATATACTATGATACACACAAAAGATACATAATATACATGCTATTATGAACAACGATATCTGCTTATTGGTATTTTGACTACTTTTTCATATTGATCCATGAAACCAATTTACAAAGTTCCGTCGGAACTAACAGTTAGTTTTTATGACAGGCAGCCACAAAATAAAGATTTCTGAAAACAAAAAATATTAGATATCCTTTTTACCACCGTTAATAGTGGCGATGATTTTTTTTGAATAATCAATTATCTCAGAAAATACTTTTATGCACAAACAAGAAAATATTTTACAAATCTGAGAGGCATCTAAATAACAAAGCAATTTTAAGTCAGTAACAAAATCCTAGGAGATAAATGCACATTACTTAATTCAAAGAAGTTTTGGCCATCAAACTATTATGAGGTGTGGAGAGTTTTTATGATGAGAGGTACGGTATTTATGGGGAATGAATTATGAACTAGCTTCACCACACTCTCATGATAATTATTAGGATCGAACGACTGGTTAAGATAATACTTTTAAAGCGTACACACTAAGTACATTTATTCTATGTAGTAAAGTAATGTGCACGCAGAGTTTCGGGAACTTATATTACAAAATAGGTTTCTGAGGGAAACCCCAAAATAGGAACATTAATAGTATAACTTAAGTAAGAGCTAAGATAAGAACTGGTCAGGTTGAGCTGAGCCAAGGAACTGCTGTCCGGAGCGCAGGAGACGGATCCTTTTATGTATCCGTCCAGCAACAAAGGTAGCGTCACTTTGGATGGTGGTTCAGGTACCACCATAGGACAAAGGGAATGGACAAAGGGCAGCGGCAGAATGTGAAGGCAGTATGCATAGACATGTATACTCCTCACAATATCCCCCCGGCTGGGGAACAATCGTCCCGATTGTGGCATTGTAGTGGGCGGTGCTGGACAAATTAGATCTAAAAATTACTTAGAATATAAACACGCAACATATTTAAGACCTTAATTTTGTGGGGACGGACCACCACGTTTATTATATTTGAATGTGTCATAACAAAAACGATTAACAGTTTTGGTTCTACGAGTGCTGCGACGAGGGGTCGTTGCATGTGAAGGACCTGCGCTTTCATCGGCTGATTCGCTAGCAGAATCACTAGAATAGGGGCGACGTAAGCTTGATCGGGTTTTCCTGCTACGCACTACAGTGGTATCGGGGGTATTAGGGTTATACTCTTCTTCGGGTGGAGTTCTAAAAGGAGGGTTGGAGCTTTGAGAAAGATGGCTACTATTACTGGAAGAGCTAGTGTTATCGACAAATGAATTACTTGGAGTGTAATGAGCTGACGGAACTGAAAATTGACTGTTATTACTATGTATACTATTATTACTATTGACAGAATGAGCGGAAAGAGCTGAATTACGATTTATTTGGCTATTATTACTATTTACAGAATGAACGGAAGGAGCTGAATTGTGACTTATTTGACTATTATTGCTATTTACAGAGAGTTGAGGAGTGTATTGAGCGGACGGAACGGAGTAACGACTAACTTGACTATTATGACTATTTACAGATTGATCTCTATCGACCGGGTGCGGGACATGTGCTGACATTGAACTATTTACAGGTTCAAAATTGGAACTATATACAGAATTTCTGGGGGCAGGATCAGTATGGGGAACTGTTTGAGGTGGGTTACTTTCGAAATCGGAAGGAACTTCGTTATTGTTATACCTTGAAGAGATGTCAATTTCAGAATCGCTTTCAAATTCTGAATAATATGGCTTCAAATGTCTTACACTAACGATGTAATCCGGTCGCGTCGGTTTGGGACGAATGTCACGAATGTAGTAATTGATGGGTCCTGTACGAAGCCTTACTTCGAATGGTCCAATCCATCGGACATTCCATTTCGTGACTTTACCAACTTTCCGTGCAAAGTTAGCCAGCAGTACTTTATCACCTGGCTGGTATTCCCGTTGACGGTGTTTTGCATCAAACTTTAACTTGACCTTACATTGAAACTCACGGGTTCGTTTACGAGCAAGGTTATGCAAATCGGACACATTATCAACAGCTTCGTCTTCAAGAACAGGTAGCATGCAATCTATAGGTAAGGTGGGTTCACGACCATAAACGAGCTTGAAAGGAGAGAACTTAGTTGTTGCATTCACAGTAACATTAAAAGCAAAAGCAATACCAGACAAAAAGCGATCCCAGTCATTATGGTTCATATTTACATATTTCGCTATAGTACGTTTAACAGTATCGTTTGCTCTTTCAACTGAGTCATTAGTATTTGGATGATAAGGGGTCGTAAACAAAAGCTTAATATTGTATTTAGCACAAAATTCTTTGAAATCACTACTCGTAAAACAGCTACCTCGATCGCATAATATTTCTCTAGGACAAGAATGACGTTGTATAATATTTTCTTCAATGACTGAGATTGCTGCTTTTGTCGTTTGGTCATGAGTTGCATGCACTTCTACGTATCGGCTAAGGTGATCAATAATGACTAAGCAATATGTGTTTCGTTTCTTCGTAGTGGGAAATTTGCCAATGTAATCAATTCCTATTCGCATGAAAGGTTTTTCTGGAGGTGGTATGGGTTGCATAGGTCCTGGTTGTGCAGTGGTACGGCGGTTAAAAAATTGACATGTTTGACATCCCTTCACAAATCGTTTAACATGCCGATAATATTTAGGCCAATAGAATCGTGACTTTATGAGTGACCAAGTTTTCAAGAAACCCATATGCCCTGCGGTTTCATGTATTTCGTTCATGATATTTTTCCTCATGCCTTTTGGTACCAGTCACAATAGATCTCTACCTTCATCGTAATTAACATAGCATAGAATGCCTTCCTTTAGTTCGTAGTTTTGGATGTTGCGGGTCGGAGGGTCTGCGTCAGATTTAACTTGCTCATGACGTTGTATTTCAAGTATGATTTGACTAATTTTTTCATCTTTTTATTGCATGATTTTTATGTCCTTAATAGATTGCTTTTGTGTTAGTGATAACAAACGTTCGCCAAATTCCAGTGGGTCAACGTCTGACTTTTCTGGTGGTGCGTCGACGGGATTTCTGCTGAGCGCATCTGCGTCGTTGTGCTTCCTACCTGATTTTTATACTATAGTGTAATCGTATGGCATAAGTCGAAGAGCCCAACCTGCTAATCTGCCTTCAGGATTTTTAAGCATCAATAAATCACATAATGAATGATGGTCTGTGACGACGGTAAAATGACGATCTTGTAGATATGGACGAAAATATTCGATGCCAAATATTATTGCCAAACATTCGAGTTCTGATATACCTAAATTTTTCTCATGTTTCGTGAGCGAGCAGGACGCGTACCCAATGACTTTTTCTTTTCCATCAATGATCATGATAATGCAAACTCCTAAGCCAACCTTACTTGCATCTGTATGTAAATGAATAGGTGCATCAGGGTCTGTATATGATAATATTGGCGGACTGACTAATAGTGATTTTAATTTTGAAAATGCATGCTCACATTCTTTTGTCCATTTAAATTTTCTATCCGTTTCTGTCTGCTCACGCAATGGACGCGCGATTTTAGCAAAGTTTGGTATAAATCGTCGATAATAGAAACAAAGGGAGGTAAATGACATACATGTTTTAGGTATAGGGAAATTAGTGACAGCTCTTAATAAAGCAGGGTTTACTTCAATTCCTTTCTCTGATATAATGTGACCCAAAAATAAAAGCTTATCCATTCCAACTCTACATTTACTGATTTTACATTTTAAACCTGCTTTACGTAATGCAGACAACAATATCAACATGTTCTAAATGGGAGACAAAATCTTTACTGAAAATCGTTACGTCATCTAAGTAAACTAGGCAAATGGTCCACTTGTATCTGCCAAGCACAAAGTCTATTAACCGTTGAAATGAAGCGGGACTGCATGACAAGCCGAATGGCATTACGTTCCACTGATATAAACCATCGG
>JAQFXM010007905.1:0-11307 GCA_034693345.1 Entomobrya multifasciata
TTTTATGGGTCGACTAAATATACATTCGACTAATAAAAACAGTTCGACTAAAAAAATTCGTCAATATATTTTCGTCATGTCGTCGTTATTCAAAGCTTGAATCATTTAATGAAATTTATAAAATCGAAAGGTGAGGCACATGTATTAATGTTTGCCCATAAATATCCAATACAAATTAAAGAAGCTACAAGATATAAGCTTATGCATTTTAGATTCTTATTTTAAAATAAATTCCCTATCGCCAAACGGTATATATTTAATATTCCAATTCTATAATTCGGTATTTCATTTTTAAACTTACGTTAAAATTTTGAAGGTATGAAAAGAAAATCGTTTCGATATGTGGACGACTGGGTTTTTAAATAAAAACTGCCAAAAGTTTTGTCGCAATAACTAATTGTAACAAGGTTTATTTGTATGGTCAAATACATTTTCATGAAGAAAATAGGTTCTTTCATTTAGTTGTTCAGGACGATTGCAAATGTTAAACAGAAAACAACGTGAAACTTGAATTTCTTTTTAGTCTAATTATGTCTTACAAACAAAAAAATACATACATAGAGGTGTAAGTGTGACCCAATTATAGTAAAATATATCCCTTTAAAACTAAATTTGTCTAGTATAAAATTCACATTGTGGTTGTACAAGTGCCTTAATGTTGGACGGAGTGCCGTAATTTGGCCGAAGACAAAGAGACACAAACAACACAAGACCGGAATTTCCAGACACAGAGTGACGCTTTCCATATATACGAACGACATTTGACATAAAAATGAATTTTATGCATATTCTTACTGGTATGTTTTGACTGCGTTAGATTATCTGTCAATGGGTAAAATATCTTATATAAAGCGGACTATTTAAATAGCAAGACGAAGACTTAACGACAAAAGAACGACTGGGACAAGCCGGGAGATTTCCTCTACCCCTGTAACTCACTATTACCAAGCTACACGGAAAAGTCCAGGACATTTCAGAAACATAGCTTGTATGCAAATATTTCCTCATGTAATTTTATGTAGATGTCACTTTTCATTTAAATCATAATGTATAAAGGAAAGTTCTTCAAATGGTTTTGCAGATGCATATAATGACGAAAAAAGAATCCAGGTTTATGGATTTGCGTACTTTTTAGGCTCACAAAAGCAAGAGCAAACTTATTTTAAAATATTTTTATCGCATTTATACATGAAAGTTGGTAGTTAGTCCTTTTCCCATTTCAGGTACTCGTTGTTAGACGAGCGGCTAGGAAAGATTATTCCATTTTACGACTAGATACCGTTGACTGTTTACTTACAGTGTCAAATTGTATGTATGAATATTATAACTGATAGTATAACAACGAAAATAATTTTTCAATATTGTGTACAATGTCGTTGAAAATATATGAATAGTGTCTTCCACCGTCACTTGTCGCATTTTATGATTTTCATCTATGGAAAATGTCGTCCGGTCTTTTGTTCTCCGGTCAAAAGTCGGTCGGCGTAAAGATTCCGGTCAATTGACGGTACACGTATTGGACAACTAGGAAGTACCTTAAGCGTGGCGCAATGCGTCTAAAAGTAGTTATGACAAAAGCTTTTGCGTAAGCATCTATCTAGCTAGCTTACAATATATTTAAAATTTAACCTACTTTTAGAAAGCTCTCTAAAAATAAATTTGATTATACAAAAACGGTCAATAAAAAGAAAAATTGGTTGTTTAAGATAAGAATACGATATTATGTCCTGTTATATTAATATTTTAATATATTTTTCTTGAATTTTTTGCGCAATACTCAAAAACTTGCTTCAGTTGTCCCCAGGCCATCATACATGTATTGTCTTGTGAAATTGCCCTGCTAATAAATTACAATGGAAATATTTCATCTAGGTTTAAATCAAAACTTTCCTATTGTTCCCCATCCATGGATCACCCCAATTTACTATTTAGCCCAAAAAATGTATACAAACTCACACGGTCGTTTCCCCGGCTATGGCATTCAATTCAAACTCTCAAAATCCACAAATTTTCCCACATTTACTCAACCTAAAATCACTTGGAAGCTATTTATCTTATACGCGTTCAACATTTGTCAGCACGTTCTTTCTATATACGCAATAGTACACCGACATCGATACATGAAGTCACGCCATCAAAAATATCACGCATTTGACATTCTTCGAACTGCAATTCTAATTATGATATTAGTTTGGCGGTTATTTCTTTCCGATTTCGTTCGCCTTAGTTTACTCCTCGAAAGAAAATCAGTTGTTAGTAGTTTTAACAAATTGATTCAAGCAAATACGAGAACTAATACAAATCTTCCAATTCATAAAGACTATTCTGGATGGTTACTAGTATATCTACAGCTTGGAATGTGGATATTTGCAATTCCATTACCACTGGTTTTACGATTTGCCAAGTTGGACCATTGGTACGTAATATTTCAAGAGTTGGGTTTCAATATGAGTGAATGTGGAAGTATGGCATGGTTTCTATGGATATTTTCACTTATATTATCGGCTGTTCCTGACTGGACTGTAGGACACAGAGATATTTTACCTGAATTACATTTCATTTTTGCGTTTCTCATGTCTGGAGAAGCTTACTTGGCAGCTATTATTGCAGCTACGAAAAGTAATCCTGTTAATCCTAGAGGCTTAAGTGGTTATATTGGTCTGTTGATAATTTTTAAGAGGATGGCAATTGTTGAGAGTTCCACAGCTGGATGCTATGTATTATTTAGTTTGTTTATTCTGAGTGTATTTTCTTGGATTGCTGTGAATTGTTTCAAAATAGTGCCATTGTTTATGGTTGCAGTATTTGGTGCAGCTTTTGTTGGTGGTTTGGGAATCGCTTTGTATTTAATTGGATCGTTTGGGAATTTAAGAGAGAAAAGTGTTGAGTTGATTGGAAGAAATGTAAAACGATTTAGAAGTGCTAAAAATAGTGGTTGGAATGGATATATGAGAAGAATGTGGGAGGCACAGAATCCTTTGCCGATAAACTGTGGATCTCAGTTTGCTTTTAGCAAAGAAGCTTTGATGATTTATATGACTGTGTTGAGTGATATGATAACCAATTCTTTGTTATTAATTAAAATATAGTCAATGTCAGTTGAAAGTTAGTTTAAAGTGGCCATTTAAGGCTTATTTATTGATATGCAATTCATTCGTGGATTGTTGCAAATATATAAAGTCGTTTAATGCTATCATAAAAACAAGTTTTTTTTACATTTGAAAATTTTAGTCAAACTTTAAATTACGTTGTTAACGAAACTTTGATACTTATTAAAATTAAAATTGGACCTGGCATTTTTAAGAAACAAAAAAACTTGATTGATTGACAAAAGAAATTGATTGCATTTTCAAAACTAATCCATCAAGTTGCCAGTTCCTTATAATCGATAGGGTTATGTTATATGATCTTAAATATCGATTGAAAGTAACATATAACCAAAAATTGAACGCAATGTGCTACAACTAATTTTTCCAAAAGAACCGAATTAGATATAAAGGAAATATTCTAAATTAATACGAAGGTATTATTATAAATCGTGAATAAATAATACTTTCCAGCATAACATCCAGGAACACGAGTACTATACATATCAATGCATTGGAGTATATTCTTTTAAATTTAGAATACCAAATGAGCAAATTTGAAAATCTTTAAATTTAAAATTCTGGTTACCGAAATCGATATCTGGGGGAACTTTGCAGCCTGTTCATGTCTATATTCTAGAGTGAGAGTTGTTTGATAATAAAAGTTCTTTTGAACTTATTCAGCTAATACAAACAGTAAACTGAAGAATCCCAGCAATAATTTTGGCCTCGACACAGTTTACACTAAAATGTCTCTGGATGTCAGTAATGCAAATATGGTGTGAGGTTATTCCACCGTTAAACCAATTTCAAGGCTTTATTTATTGGACGATTCCAGTAATCAATGAAACTTGAGTTAAAATTTGTGCTAGTCAAATATTTTTCCAATATTAAAATTCTTGTTTAAAAAATATATTAATCTAAAGTTACCCTTGCACTCATTTAACCGAAATATTTGAGGATATTAGCTTGTTCGTTCCAATAAAGTCAACCAAGTAATTATAAAATCAGGTTTTTACATAAATGTGCCAAGATTTAGCGCTTTAAAAATAAAGAGGCGCTCATAGTAATTCGTGTCAGGTATGAAAAATCCCCCATTAACATGCAATACCTGCAGCTGTAGTTATTATGTCAGTGTATTCTTTTACACTATGACACCCATATTATATATACAAGGTATTATGAGAGTTGAAATTGGTGACATGAGAAAAATACATTATAAGATTGAACTAAGTTATCGTTAGAAATATAAGCTTGAGGTTTGATCGAAATGTTTGTACTAAAATTCTAATTTTCAACTTCACTCATTTATAATGTTCGATTTATGATCAATTCAAAAATGGTTGCCATACTCTCAAAAAATGTAAGCTAGTTTATCATGAATTATCAATGTAGTTAACAACAGAAACTGAGAAAAGTAAGTGCCGATAAACTAAAGTATTCAATGCTTTATTTTAAAGCACATATTATTATACAGCCAAAAATGAAAGCTTACATTAATAAAAGTTAATGCAAAAATATATTAGCAATACAGTGCAATATTGATAAATTTAAATCTCTGTAACGTTGGTTTAAATGTCATATCTGACTTCCAAATACCTCCTTAACAATTGCTAGAAATCAACGATAAAACTCATAACAAATATTATGGTTCGAAAAGAAATATTCTATATTATTTTCAAAACACCGTAAGCTTGAATGAAATATATTAAGAGTGTTTGAAAATCGTACCTAACATGTCAATAGTTTAAAGCAACTTTGAAAAATGTTTAGTTCTGATGGCTGAATAAATGTTGACTTCACCAAATATTTTTATGCATCAATGAAAACAAGGTCAATATTCTGGATTTCACTATTCATGTCTTCATTTAAATTTCAACAAAAGCAAAAGTAGCTGTGCATACGTTTCTGAACTTGAACTCAATATATTTACCACAAAGTTTGTTCACATTAACAAATCAATCAAACGCTGTCCAACGAATCATATCAAAATTAGACTGAAGTAATTTTTCTGATTTGGGATTTGTTTAAAGAACAGAAAGTAGTTAAAACACACTTTTAAACCAAAAGAATAAAGCTTTTCATGAAAGAATATGTTTGAACTAGATTCAACAAATGCAGTTGGCTTGAACCTAGACAAAACCCGTGTTTATTTTTTCTTTGTATTTTAAAAAATGTGCATTTTTATAATCACACTTGTGTAAACTTAAGCTAAGTCATTTTTGCATAAAAAGGGTTTAGATATGAAATTCACACCATTAAATAAAAATTCTTCATTTTTGTTTTACAATTCTTAAGTACTTCTTCTTGATTCTTATAAACAAGATGGTCCTCTTTAAATCTTGGATCGTATGTTTTATTGTATTATTTTACACGATTACAATAATAGCTACGGTACTTTCAACAGTATCAAATCCAGCTACCAGTGTACAAACAAATAACGGGACACCTCAAGCAATCATATGTAGTGGAGAAAACGTAAGCCGTTACAATTTTTTAAAGCTTACAAATGCATTTATAAATAAAAAGAGTTTGTCTTTTGTAGTCTTGTGCTGCAGGGCTGAGCTGTTGTTGTCCAAGTCCAACTTATGACGTTTTACAGAACATTTACCAATGCTTTTGTGTACAGCGCATAGTTCCAGCTCTCAAGCAGCAGTATTGTTACTAAATACTGAATAAGTTATTCAGTTAAAAATGAGTTAATCAGCGCAATATTTGACCAAATTTGTCCATTTAAATTGCGTACATTTATGAAGCATGCATCCAAATGTATGTATAACCTGTTTCAATAAACCGTGTTTGTTTCAATTGATTTAAAAATTAGCATGTGGATATATTTTTAATTCTATGCAATAAGAAAATCTAGTCTATATCTGTTTCATAAACTCCTAAGAATGAAAACAACGTGCATACGTGATGTGGCAAGAAGGTTGTACCGACATTTTAAGTATATATTACTCATGTTACTTGAAATAAAATGTCTCTAAAGGAGACATATGGTGCTAATCTGGTTCGTTTTATGCAAAAACATCCTTCAGTCCTTTTTGAATTATAAAAACGAAGTGATAGTAATCCAACCAATTTTGTATTTAATACTTTTATATCATCAACCTTCAATATCGATATAAACTTTCATATTACATCCTGATTTACAAAAATATTTCAGATTTCAGCAAACAAACCTTGTGTTTGACGTTCCAATTACAACAGAAACCTCGTAAACTTATGTACCGAAAATGGGTTTGCGATAAGCAATGATCGCTTTTGCTGAAAATTACAAATATTTAAAACCCACAAACCATTATTCGGAAGTTAATGAAGCTTAAAAGCTAATTGAAGTGGTTTTCTAATCTGGTTACGTTTTATTAGTTTAACCGCACACCACTTCCGGTCACCGACAAAAATTGAGAAAATACTGCTACTACTTCCATAATCAATTATATTTCAAAGTGCTTGTAAGCGCTGTCGAGTGTTGTTCAACTATTTGAAGTTTAAAATTTTAACTGTACGTTTTCCCTAGCCACGCAGTGAACTCTAAAATGATTCAAAACTCAATCGAAAATACACACATCTTGCCATTGCCATGGCTCACTGTTTCAATTAAGCTTGCACTAAAGGTGTACGCCTTCATCTACGGGCGTTTCCCTTGTTTTGGCATACAAATCAAGTTTTCTCACAAAAATCACCCGTACTTTGTCCAACCAAAGGTATCCATATCCACTTATATTTTCACCATATTTCATATAATTCGACTAATTGCGCTAGTCTACACCATCTTCCATCACCAATCGAACTCATCAAAACCTTGGGATGCTTTAACCTTTCTTCAACTTGGAAATGTTTTAAACGGTATATTTTGGCAAGTTTGTGTCTCAATATTACCTCGTATAACCGTTTTTACTGAACGTCAGAACTTTCCAAAAGCAGTCAATATTTTGATAATGACAAACACGCAAACCCGTCATTGTTCTTTTTCATCGCAAATTGAATTGTATGTTTGTATATGAGCTCGGCGTATATTCTTTGTGCGCTTCCTTTGCCATTCGCCTTGCGTTACTTAAAAACTGATGAATTATACGTCGTATTTGAAGAATTAGGCTTTAATCAAACCAAATGGTTACCGTGGTTATGTTCTTTACTTCTAACATATTTCTCTTACATAGTCTGTTCCTGTAGAGATATGTGCTTGGAAACGCTTTTGGTCTTTACCATTCTATTGTCTGGTGAAGGATATATGCATGCCGCAGTAAAAGCTTATCAAATAAATAGTAAGAGCACGACATCCCTTAAATTATACAGAAAAACTTTAATCTTGTTTATGAATATTCACCCGGTTTTGAGTGGTTTGACATTAAATTTAATTGTGTTAAGCTTGTTTGTTCAGTGCTTCTTTTTGTGGTTTGCTGTAAACTTTTTTGAGGTAGTTCCAATAATAGTGTCGGCAATATGTGTTGCAGCTTGTTCAGCAGCTTTTCTACTAGCAATGTTCTTTTTATGCTTAAGTGCATCTTTAAGGAATTGCAGTGTAAAGTTTCTGAAACATAATTGCAAATTACTCTACGGATGTAAAGGTACGCTTGGTTTATATTTAAGAAAAATGTGGTTAGCACAAAGACCACTATCAATAAATTGCGGGCAACGATTTGCATTTACAAGTGACGCTTCAATGAACTATTTATGTGTGCTAACTGATCTTATAGAGAATTCATTAGTACTATTTAAAGTATAAAAGTATGTATATGTACTTGTATAATGGTTGTTAACATACAATATTTATTTAATTTTGTAAAAAATACAATGTGATTTGCAAAAGATAATCACGAGTCAATTCTTGTTTCAATTGGTGTGAAAAATATATTTCCAAATTTTTGATACGTTGCAACAAAATCTTCTATTTTATGCACAAAAACCTCGATTAAATTTTTTATCGTGTCTGAAGTTTCAAAAAAAAATACTGATTCAATATGAAACTTCTGCCGTTCGGATTATATACTTAGCAATGTTTTTAGAATAAATTTTTTTATTGCTTTAGTTTATTTTTTTTACTATTAGACTTTTCTTCGAATAGGCAAATACGTAAGGTCATTTCCAATAATAACAATTTATTTTTTAGTATATTGTTTACATTGTATCCGAGAATGAAAAGGAGCAAAATAAAGTCAATGTTTGACTTTTTTGAAGTATCGCAATAAATGATATTCCTCTGTCATTTTGTTGTCGTTCCAAATATTTAATCATTCAAATTTATTTACTAATTGGACATTGTAGACTTTTGATATTAAGTATTGGCAAGTTTGTTCAATGTAATTGATGCCAATCACTAATTTAAGAAGTTAAACGGTTCTGCAAATAATTGTTACGATGTGAAATTAATTTTTAGAGGATTTGGCCGCAAATAAAGCATGATTTCATATGCCATGACTAGCAAATCAAAAGTTGGCATTGTCTAACCTATTATCAAACAAAATATTTGAAAGTCAAAACATGGAGTTAATTTTGTTTCGTCATTACATCTACCATAACATTCACAACCACATAAACTTAACCACAATTTGGCTGCAAACCAAATTTATATCGGAAAGAACGATAAGCAGAATCTCCGCTGAAGCCAATGCTAATATTCTTGCCATGTTGGTAAATGTGACTGTAGCAATATGGAAAACAACAACAATTTACATTTAATTGTTTAACATTGTCAGAATACATTGCGTTCCGAAAGCAACTAAGGGATGTAAAACAACAAGTGGTATTATTAAAGTACGATAAATTTATATGATATTATTAAATGTAAAAAGTTAAGGAAATATGTTGCTTTACCTTTTGTTTGTAGAAGTAAAATCTTCTCTAATATGAAGATATACAAAGTTTATACATTTAAAGGTAATGTTTTATGATGCATGTAACCGGAAACACATGAAGCAATAATGGTTATAGTATTTTATTACTTCGCATTATTAATTAATGTCAACAAAATAAATAAAGTTAAAGATTAATTAAAACTTGCATGGACATTTCAAAAATACATAGTATTGCGTGAATCATTTTCAGAATATTTCTAGGCTGCAATTAGTTTACCCTTCATTCAACTCAACCCAACTTAATTTACCATCCCTGTCCGTATCAAACTCGGTAAAAACTCGTTTAAATTCTCCCGCAGTAAGATTCCTGCCACATGACATACTCATATTGTATGCTTCTCCCATATCTTGAAGTCCATCCTTATTTAAATCAAACTGATTAAAAGAGTCGTCCGTTTGCTGGGTTTCTGGTTGAAATTCAAACAATGCTCTTCCCTGTGGTCGTCTGCAGCCTCCCTTACAAGCACAACAGAAGAAATTACATCTTCCGTATCCACAACAAGGTGTTGATCTAGTTCCATCTCTACAAGTACCACCACCACGACCCCAACCACGAGAACTATTACAACATTGACTTGAAACCTGGTTTTCTTCTAGTACAGCGCATAGTACAAGAATTGTAATGGTAAAGGCTAGTAAATGTCCCATCTTACTTTGGCTTCAAGAAATCTGTTAAGAAAACAATTTACGTTTTAAAATTTCTAAATGCTTGATATAAAATAAAAAAGTACGTAGAATTACTTGATTTCCTTACACAACATCAGATCCAAGTTGTAATAAGGCAAAATAATGAGCTAGTATGATTTGTATATAATTTTTCACCTTAGTATTTATACTATCTCAAAACAAAACAGATTTGTTGACTAGTTTAAAATCACCTTTCCGACTACATTTTTGAAATTAAAATATATATTACGTGGCAAAATCAATTATTTGAATTTTTGATTTCTTTCATTCTTGTAGAAAATAGTTCTTACTGGGTAAACATTTGGACAAACGAAATTTCTGCCTATTTGATATTTATTATCTACAATAGATTATGGGATAAAATGCTGTCATTGTGCAGAACATTGAATCACGGATACACCAATAATAGTACTATTGTCATTGAAATTTTCTCAGACCATGTCTGGAAACATCCATAATTCATTCAATTCGCATTTGAATTTGTGCAAATTTTGCAAAAAATGATCAATATGACTAATGTTGACTCTTTCCTTATCTTAATGTCATGATGTACGGGCTAAACTTCTGACGCACATTACTGACTATCAGATTACTTTAATCAAAATTTACAGCAATACAAGTCGACACAATTGGTTAATATCCATTCCTGAAATAAATGGTGAGTGTATATGTTGTATAATAATACTATAGGCAAACAAATTAAAGCCATCTTACATCCGTTGATTTAAACAAAAAGTAATACTCTTAGCATTTCAAATTTAATACTGATACCAGGATATGGTTTTTTACACATTAAGATTACTTGTATTTTTTAAAGGATCACTGTAAAGGTTTTATATATATTTGTAAAAAAATCAGCTTATCTTGTTTAATGTTTTGTGAAATGTTTGGTTGCAAACCATACATAGACACATTTATGACAGAAATATTGAACTTTTTGGTAAATTGCCGCTTAATCATGAAATCTGTGTCTTTTTAAAAGCTTAGTAATGAAATTATAAGTACTATTGTCAATTTGTAAAACGAATTTATGATTAAAACCCATAATGAGCAATATGGTTTGATTAAATGGGCTAATTGATTCCTTTATGCTTAGAATTCACAAAAATGACAAATTTTGGCTTTTATCATTTTTATGCTTATATTGTTTTTATTGTGTTGATCAACTCCACGTTATGTAGTAATTCAAACAGAAACACGATTGTATTAAATTTCAAGAAAATTTTAAAGTCTTGCACACGTTTTGAAATACTTTTAATGTACAAATATTGCTTGGCCAAACTTGTAAACAGAATTGGATGTGGAAATACGAAGTCTTACTCATCATTAAGCTCAACCCAACTTAACTTCCCGTCTTTATCTTGATCAAATTCGGTGAAAACTCTTTGAAATTCTTCTCTCGTCAGATTTTTGCCACATGACAAACTCATATTGTACGCTTCTGCCATATCCTGAAATCCGTCCTTATTCAAATCAAACTGAGTGAAAGAATCGGTTTCCTTGGTTTCCAGGTTTTCCTGAAACAGAGTTCTTCCTCTTGGACGTCTGCAGCCCCCCTTACATGAACAGCAAAAGAAATTGCATCTTCCATAGCCACAACATGGTGTTGATCTAGTCCCATCTCTACATCTTCCAACACGAGGCCAACCCCGATGACTAGCGCAACATTGTCCGGA
>JAQFXM010007906.1:0-11307 GCA_034693345.1 Entomobrya multifasciata
TCATCCATTAAAAAATGTTGGGCTTTTTGTTTGGATTGCTATCCAACTGGATTGACTGTCAACAAGTTATCGTTATCAGATTTTTGTACTAAAAAGATGAATATCAGAAAACTTGTCGATCGTATAGTATTTTTTAAAATAGAAAAAGGAAAGAAACTGAATGCATATTAATATTAATTACACTGAATGATTAGATTGTTTTATTATTAAGTTGACTGCATTGAGAGATGTTATAAAAGTTATATGAATATTACTCCAAGCTAAAGAGAGTGATTAAAGCAGTTTAAATACATATCAAAGTAAATGTATCACAGTTAAGCCGTTTTGTGATCAGATACGCATGGTGCTATTTTAAAGCAGATTGGGAAAAAATGATACGTTTTATCATTGAAATTAAAAGATACAAATTGTCGAACTTACTTATATATTTCCTAGCTTGAACATAAGCATTGTTTACTGCATCGTAAGTTATACAGGTATGTGGTCCCCCGTAACTCCTGGAAAATTAAAACAAGTCATATTATTACAGATTTACAGAATGAGAACGATTAATCATGGTTGGGCTTGGATATTCACGAAATCTTCTTGCAATAGAAATTAGCATAATGCACTACAAATGAGTTTTGGGCGTTGCATCACAAAATAAAGTTCAAGTGGGATAATAATTGAAACAAATATATTTCCAGTAAGAATTATTCTACAATTTGCATTGACCAACTGCAAACTAAAAATATCATGGAAAAGTATAAGTTATAAACTGATTGAAAGATAAACTGTATTTGAGACAGTGCTATTTAAAGTCATTAATGGCGACTGGTAGTGATGATTAAATTTGCTAGTCTCTCAGTCTCTCTCTGTCTGAATCTCACACTCTACCAAAATCAAATCTTTCACGGTTTACTTGTTTGCTGAGATGGATCGAACTATATTTTTTTTGCTTTAAGAACACATTAACATTATTTTACTTGAGAGGATACATAATATACATAGCGGTAAATACCTATTTTACAGATTGCACAAAAAATTGTCGCAAAATTATTTACACTTACACAGCTTTGTACTAAAAATTAAAGAGTCTATCCTACTCTGACTACTATGTTCACAAATTCAAAAAATACATTAAGTACCAGCATGTAACATCATTGATTTTTGATGATCATACCAAATTCTCCATTATCCAACATTCCAATACACTAAAAACTGTAGTGCAAACTCATGAAAAAGTAAAAATCCATGAAGCGTATCTTAAAACTACTGTGTTTCATGCTGTTGGATGGATAGATTATAAGCTTCAAGTTGAAACTTTGTTCTTTTTTTCATTATGTCGCATGGCCTTTATACCAATTTAAAAGATTTCTGTACAATGTTTAACCGTTTTACAATCTTTTACAGATAGACAACCTTTACGCGTTTGCGTTATACCATACCGTTTGAAATTTAGAAAAAAAATACATTATAAATTTATATGTAAACTTGTAACACAGTTTTTTACGTTTTAAAAATATATACCTTTAAACAAATCAAATGAGGTATTTAAGTATATATGCAGCCTAGTTTGCGGATGAGTACGCAGTATTAAAAAAAAACTAATTGACAAGTAGTCACCGATGCTTTCTGGATTTAACCGGTTGAAACAATGAAGACGCGCATTATAAATAGTCTCCCTCTCTATTGACAAGTCATCTTGTTTAAAAAACGAAGAAGATCAGAAGAAGGGACATCGAAGATTACAAATAGTTTATTTTAAAATGGTACATGGTACACACATCAAAGAATCGCGTGCAGGCATTGAAATAAGAACGTAAACGTCTTCGTCTTCTTCATTTTTTAAAAACCAAATGCAATTGTTTGTTCTATTGACTGACTGCACCAGAGACTTGAATTTTCTTTCGAAATTTTCCCTTTCAAAACAAAATTGACTGAAAATGTACTCCACTCCATCATCCCAATCCCATCTTTGTTATTTTTGCTTCATAGATGATTTTGATTATTGCACGCACGGATTATCGTCTCAAAAAATTCAACTCTGTTTTGTGCCTCGTCTGCTTTTCTGTGAAAAGGCTTATCATTGCATTGTTGTTTCGCGCATGTTTAATGTTTTGCCTGCGATGATAAATGTGATGATATAGTAAACTGACAGATGATGATCTATACTGTGTACTGACACGCGAGAGAGAATTGATTAAATGACTGAGAGAGTGAACTTGAGAATAACAAACTATTATGCAGACTATTTTTTCTGAAAAATAAGTTAATGCGATGCACTTTAAAAGGCTATCGCACTTCTGCAACACTGATTTGTTGGTGAAAAAATGAAGACGTGCACGTAAACTATTATAATGCGTTTGAAAATTGCATTGGTCATCATGATCATCATGATGATGATTTTTATAGGTCAACTTTTTTATCAATGCTTGTTTACCCAAACACGAATGATTTTTGAAAAAGACTGCAATAAAATGCAGTGGAATAATGGCATTTGCTATCAATATGTGTAAAAAAAATTCATTCTGAATTAATTGATTGAGTGCCACGAAGTACCCCAGCGAAGCCACTGAGGTAAAAAGGTTACTGACTTACTAAATTACATGCACGTGTAAAGTTGAAAAAACATAATTATCAAAAACCTAGTCATTCTGCAAATTCCAGCATTTGCAAAAAAACATATGCAGCTTATTGTTTATTTCTTAATGAATAACTAATTAACATGAAAACAAAATTTTAACAGTCAACGTGGAAAAAACTAGTTAAAGTCAGCTATCTTCTTGGTGGCAGTTGTGGTGGTGGAGCCCTTTGCTGTGATGAAGGTCTCCTTGAAATTGATTGTCTTGGCACTTGTTGGCCCTGTGGTATCCCCACCGGTCTCTGTTGACCTGGTGGCGGCGGTGGTTGTGTCATCTGATTACGCTGCACAAATTTTTCAATGTCACTATCCGAGTCTGTCGGTGGAGGAGGTGGATAACTAGATGGTCTCCTTTGTTGAGAAGAAGGAGCTTCAGTTGCCTTCGGCTTCTTGTCCTTTTCCCCTTTCCTCTCTTTATCCAGCCTTTCTACTGTCTCGGGATCATCCAACCAAGCGTTAAAAGATTTCGCCACTTCGTTTCCAAACGTTAACCATCCATAATTCAAAATAATGTCGACAAACATCAGAATCCAGTAGACATAACTCTTATAACAAATTGACACTTTCCAGTAGAGCATTGCGCAAACTCCAAGAAATGGTGTCCATAAAGAAAACTGATAAAACTTAACAAAAGACAGTCTCCACTTCCCCGTTTTACAAAAGGTCGCCAATAAAAAGAGCAAAACTCCAAGAAGATGAGCCGCCAATGCACCTAATCGAATTGCCGCAGGGATTAAATTTGGATGGTCGATTAAATAGCAAAATTTTGGATCCTTTTCATCTCCGACAACCTCAAGCTGAAATGGAAGACGGTCTTCTTCGTTGATTATTTCAAGAACTGTCTTGTTCAGTACTCCTTGTCTAACTAATATAAGTGTGGCATATGGGGACGCTATTACAACAATGAAAATTATACAAAACAGGCACCAAATAAATGCACAAGTTCTTCGGTGACAGTTACAACAATTACAAGGAGGTGGACTATAAGAACGGGTGGCATCAGAGGGCTTTCGTGTTAAAGGTCTTCCACGGGTTGCCCCGGCGGGGCCTACTTGATTATTGTACATGATTGAATTGACACTCTTTAGAAGAAAGCATGCTTGGGGAAACGAATTCCTAATTTTTTAACTGTTCATTTTCTGAAATTCATACTTTATTTTTTACTCAAACTCAAAACAATGGAAACAGGGTAATAATGAAAAGAAGTTAAAATTAAAATTCGGATGAGAGGAAACGGGAAACCGAGTCATCATGTCATGTTATCGTTTAGCAGATCTCGTGGTGAAAGGTAGCCCAAAATTCCAGTTTCCTTCACGTTCTGTCAATCCACTTGCATCAGTTGCTGTACTTTTCCCCGAAGTTGTGCTGAATATACTTGGTGGGGAGTCTGAGTTTGATCCTTCATCTGAAATGACAAGATCCACGAAATCCGGATGCTTCAACCAGTACATATACGCCTTAGCCATTCTCCATCCCCAGAATAGCAGTCCAGTCATTCCAGCCAGTTCGAAAATAGTAAAAATCCAAAAGAGACCACTGTTCCGACACTTGTCCACTTTAATAGCAAATACTACAGCGATAGAGCCAATGGGACCGAACATGGAGTAAACGTACCAGCGAATGTGCTTCATTCTGTAGTCGGGACTTCGATGGCGTCCTAGATCCACTGCCTTTTGGAAGTAAATGCAGCCAAACCAGTGAATCAGGCAGCCTATTGGATTCATAAAAAGGGCGACGATTGATAATGCGTCACTTGTATCTCCACCCACGCAGCGGAGGGATAAAGAGGGCTTTTCTTCAGTGAAATTTTCTTCGTGCAGAGGGTCCTTTGAAAATCCACCAGATTTAGCAGACAAGCTTAGTAAAGTATAAAAAACTGTTAGGGTTGTGAAAAGAAGGATGGAGACACAGCACCAGTTTTTCGCTTGGATTGGAACAGGTTCCTTTTGCATGTGATGCTCGAAAGCACTCTGACGTGTGTGGCCAAGAGAGTACCGATCGTGAATTAGAGGAGGAGCAGATTGCCTTTGTGGTGGTTTAGTAAAAGATTTTGGTTTGGTAGCTGTAGAGCTGGTAGTAGAAACAGCACTTGTTGTACTGCTGGGAACCGGGGCCTTTTTAGCTACCGGAATTGGGGGCTTCTTATTTTCCGGGAGTGAAGGCTTTTTATTTACGGGAGCTAGTGGAGGCTTCTTGTTTTCAGCAACTGGAACCTTTTTAGGCTCTGGAGCAGGAGGCTTTTTATTTTCCGGGATTGATGGTTTTTTATTTCCACCCACGTTCAAAGCTTCTAGTATAGTCGCTTCAGAGGCTTTTCTGAAGTAGGGTTTCTGAGGTTGAGGAGGAAAAGATGGAGGCTTCTTAACTGGACTCTTTCGTGGTGCACGCTGAGGGGGCACCGGCATACTGAGATGCACTTCGTTGGTCCATAATTTTTATGGATTTTTATTTCGCCAAAAAAGATTGTTTTTTTCAATCTCAACTAATAAAAATCAAAGTTGACTTGTAATACAATAGCCATATATTTATATGTAAATTACACAGAGTAAAATTAAAACATTTGTTTGACTTGACATGGTATTTTAACTTAAGTCAGTTTCCAAGTTAATTCAGTTTCCGTTCTAGGCTCTTCGCCAATACAGTATTTGAAAGTTTACCAATTCAAATCAAAAGTATACCAAAAGTAACTCTGGAGTGGAGATAAATTGTTTAATTTTTTAAATTGCAATTTGTACTCTTTTAGCTCAAGTGCAATGAATTATTATATGAGATGAATTATTGATTGTAATTACAATGTTATTACATTTTTCCTAATTGCATCTCACCAACCAACGCATGCAGTAATCAGGATCACATCCATTAGTTTTTACTACCAAATCAGATCATTAGAATAACAGCCAAGTACAGAATAGACATTCACATACGGAAAATAAATGAGCCATAATAGGCATTGGTACTACCAACTACCATAAATATTAAACGATATATTTTGGTAGATGATGATAATCACTGAATCGAATCCCAGACTATTTTTTCTTATACTCTGTGTGAGTTGAGCTGACTGAGAGTGGTTGTCTGTGCAGAAGGTACAATTACCTACCACAACACTCCCCATTGTTACATTACAACAGTTTTTGTAACATTGTTTGGTTGTGTTGAGTTAATTTTGATAGTTGGCAACAATAACGGAACGAGCAAATGATAAGTGACGCCTTCCACCATTTTAATATAATAGTCAACTCAGCTCAGTTAGTATGAAAATAGCAATGCATTTTACCAGATCACTTGTTCCAAAAAATGACGACTCATGATTTTCACGTGCGCATGGCACGCAGGTGGTGGTGTCTAGTCTCCTTTTAATCCATCCTTCTTAAAACAATTTTCGCAACTGGGAACTAATTTAGCGTAATAAAAGTGTGTAATTTAAAGGGAATTCTTTTGTATAAATTACTTACTCACAAAATTATTTGCACCAGTGCCTAATTAAACTTCATATTTTTGGTGCTATAATATTTTCTGCATTATGAATATTAATATTGAATTCATCGCACAAAAAATAGCTAGAGTGTGGTTAATCAATCAATACTAGACGTAATTAGCACCTAATTATAAAATAACCATAATTAAGGTTTTTGTTGATACAAGCGTTTCCACACAGTCAACCACGAAATTAATTATTAATTAATTTGTGTGATTTAAGTTTGACTATGTTGGGGAAATTATATTTTTTAATGGAAGAGCATTGAAATTTATGTATAAAATACAGGGCTAGACAATGTTTAATGGTAGGAAATTTTCATGGCTTATTGTCTGGTAGTCTGGTTGTCTTCAATGGCATCAAGCAATGAAATCTGATGAGTAAATATACTGTAGACGTACTATTCTTTTCTTTTGTAGCACTCAACATCAACAATGATTGAAAAATCTCTGGTCAAAGCTTGGATCACAAAATCATAATTCTGAATCTTTATAAACTTTCAATGGCACATTTTTTATAAAGATATTTTTAATAGAGATGCAATGCATAATATTTAACTAAATAATTTTGTTTTGATTATTGAATGCGATCCCTTCAATCATCAACTTTTTTCCTTCCTAGTAATATACTTCCAATAAAAAAGTATATTATGCCAGTGGCACACTCACAAATCATTGTTTAACAATGTTATTAAATCAAACTACCTATCAATCAACCAACATATATAACAACATGACTAACATAAAAATATACTGTTTTGTGCAACGCCTTTTTTAAATGACAACATTTTATAAAGGGACCACCAGACATGTCTCTCGCATCGCATGGTCGAGGTCATTAAATCATTCACTTTCTTTACAAAAATTCAAATGAAATTTGACGTCATGTTTGTCTATGACTCGACGAGATACGTTACAATGTCTGCTTGATTGTAATTGTAAATGAATAGAGAGCTGAATAGAATGGCGCAAATTTTACCTTTTCCGGCTTCACAGGCATACCCTCCAAAATTGTTACATCTTTTCTTATTCAATCATTATCGTCGCCACCATAATTTAGTCTTAAATGTGCAGCCATAATGTCATGTGATGATGACGATGTGAAACAGCAGCCTTAGGTTTCACATAACCTTAATATATTAAATCATGTCAGTCAAGTGAGGTATCATTAACAGAAGTAAATTGTGTAAATTACAAACAAACAACTTAGAAATGATCATGTCAACTTAGAACATAGTGTAAAAACTGTACTCATGTCAAATTAAATGCGATTTACTTGATTTGATACAACAGTCACTTCTCTTTTGTTAGTTTTGTTATACTCAAAAAGTTTTAGATGCTTTTTTGATGTCTATGATAAAATGATATAAGCACTGACTCAAACTGACTATTTAGCATTTTAAACTGCTATTTCTAATTTAACCATTTCATTATTAAACTGTCGACCAATTTTTCATTTTCGAATTGCCTCAAGTCTCTTTTCAGAAAAAAACGAAAGGAAAAGGTACCATCCCCAAATTCAAGCCTTTTTAAAACACATTTAAAATATTAGACATGTGGATTGGATTTCAATTCCCTTTTTCATTTGAAATCCATAAAAACGACGCGAGGGTCGTGTTTATGAAGCACGTGCGTCATGCCAAAAGCAAACCAAAATGAAAGAGATGATGATGCTATCTACATAAATGGAAAGTGATATTTTCATTCATCTCATTTTTATTTACTTAAAAATAAACCCTTCATTTCATTTTGTCATTTAAAACGAACGAACGTCAAACGTGAATGAGTCGATTGAATTTTCTTTTTTTGTAAAGGGAAACATATTTTAAAACTGAATCTTTAAATGCTTTCGAGTGAGAGGATTGACATTTTAAACACGATTTTCATTTAATTTAGGATTTTCTTTCATTTCTCTCTACTAAAATGTATAATACGTACATTGTGTAGTACACATAATAGTTACAGTATTAAGTATGTGTATACCGCTGCGCTGCAAACTTAGGGAAAAGTTTTACATTTTGTTAGAGAGTTGATGATGGCAATTTTAAATTTTAAAACTTTTCCAAGAAAATTTGTGCAAGCTTTCAAAAATTTGAATGTGTTGAAATAAATTAACAATCTAATTACGGGTACCAGTAAAGCATTTAATGTGTTTCATTCAATTTAATCTGTAGACTATTTTATTTGAGTTACGTTGCTGGTTTTTTAATGCAACCGCATAATTTTTGTGTTCTTAGAACTACTCAAGTGAAACGTAAACGATTTCAATGCAAATTTTGCAACTGCAGTTGCAACTTTGGTCAGTTGGCCAAAGGACACATAACACTTTAAAACGTTTTATGTATTTTTGACTTCTGTAAATGTTCAAAATTTGTCAATAAAATATTCCAAAAGACGCATGTCTGAAGTTTCAAGGTACACTTCAAAAACAGTTTACATTTTTTGTATAACATTTAAATCAATTAAACAAGATATGTCAATGTGACAATAAAGAGTTACACAAAAATTTAGACATTAAATGACGCATGTTGAATTTTATGGCTATTTTGTGATATCAATGACCATTTTATTTCACATTTTAAGACTGTTGGTTTGGTACAGTTCCAACATGTCAACAAGAAACGATGCAATAAAAAATATAAAGACATGGCTTATTTTTTATGTGACCTTTACGGTAAACTTAAAGTTGTAGGTACTTTTCTGCTCATTTGTTTAGATTTTCGAGTGATTTCACTTTCTTCACAGTCAGATTATCACATCATCGATGACACATTATTTTTTTAAGTGTTCACATGAGTGCATATCACATATTCGTGAATGGGTTAACAGTATGCATCTGTCAATAATTCAATGTGCTAACTTACATAAAGCATACACATAACACTTACTAACATAACTTTTTCATTCAAATTTTATTTATACTTTTCTCACACCTCACTTACATCAATGCAAATATGGGTCATTAGCAGTTTAGCACTATCAAATGCAGGACATTGACTATCTACACAAAATATATAAAAATGTTTTGCTGAATTCTATTGAAGCATGACTTACAAGAGTAAAATTAACAGACTGACAGCCAGTTCTCTGGTATATGGCATGAAATAAATAAGTCTGACTTATTTACTAAATTGAAAGGAAATGTATTAAAGCAACTTAACAAATAACTTGCTTTCATTACATTTCGTTTAAAAAAGCATATTGAATTCTATATACATTTCCAGCTTTCCATAAAATATCAGCTTATTCATAAAATATTCTGTAGTTTAAGACGTCCAAAATAAATTTCTACACTGTGATCCGATTTTGAATGCCTATAGGTTCAAAGAGATCCATGAATACGTATTTAATAGTAATATAATTTCTAATCTAACTTGATATCTGATCCAAATTGACATGATAGTTTATAATTCAAAAAACGAAACTAGTGCGAAATGTCGCTAAAAATAATTTAGCGGTTATAGTCAAATTCTATTTTACTTTAATTTTAGAAGTACGTATTTGATCTAGAATTCATAATTGAATATACCAACGGATGTAAAGCAGACCCTAGAAATATACTTATATTTCGGATGAAAAATACTACCTTTAACAAGCCTTTAGGATATTTCATAATAATCGTCCAAGTTTCTAGTATTTATTACCAAATACATGCCAGCAACTTACAATCTAAGCCTTTCAAAATAACATACATACTTTTAAAAAATGAGGCTAGGTATATAAATACTCATATATTCATTCTTTATTAAAAATGGCACATTGCACATCCCCTCATATTTACTTAATTCACACTTTGTCATTTGTCTGTATTCACTTCTCAGGAAATCATTCAGTCGGATATGTATTTACTCTGATGTAACACATCACATCATCATTACGAGAAGAAGCTCACACAAGGTGGAGAAGAACAAGAAGGAGGGACATTACATATATTTGTTATCATCATTCTCCTCTCCCATTAAAAAAGAGATAGTAAAAAAATTATATTTTAAAAATAAATATAATAAAACATTCTAACAATAAACATAAATAACTCACTGCAGGAATTTTTTTCACATAGACTTGGCGGCTAGGCTCGCCTCTAGGAATAAAAATGTTCGCTGTGCATTCGCATTTTACATTCTCATTTTTTCGCACAGAGTTAGTTCCCATTCATTTATATCGACAATTGACACAATCCATTCATTTCTCTCAAGTTTCCTTTATGACGATACGATGCGATGATGACTTGACTATGCGGACAAAAACGACTAACGACGATGATGACGATAAGGGAATAAGGCTCTTTTGAGTGATTATTATTTAATAATAAAAATGACATGGTTTGCGTTGTTGATTGTTGTATAAAAAAATATGTACATACATTCATTATCATCTTGAATACATATGTAAAATAGTAAAATGTACATATATACATCAAATATATACCAGTCATCCATAATGATTATGTTGCAGTCACAACAATTGCATTGCAATATTCTTTTCCTATGAAACATTGTTGCTTATTGCATAACAGAAATAAATTTATGCATTTTATGAATTGGCTTTATATTGGCATATATTCATCAACATCGCATATCACATCGGCTTTTTCTAATATTTACGAGAAAAGCGGTTAATTACTCACACAAGCTTACCTTTACCTATCTTTTTAGTAAGGTGCCTTATTGCCTATTTTACATTACGTCTTACGCCATCGCATCGCCATCCTCAACCAAGTGGTAATAATAATTACAAGTCATGTGCAAAAAGTGGGAAGGTGAATAAAAGAAGAGAAGAAGGGGTTGGCTTGCTACTCACGTGTGAGTACATTTAATATAATATAAAAATTAGTTTGCATGATCAGTGTACACTTTTGAGAGTAAGTGTTACGGAATAGTGTACAGAGTGTGTAAACAGTCTCTCTTGAATCAATTGATTTGACCGAAAAGAAGGAGGATTGTTACAGGAGACTTGTTTTTTGCTCATTAGGTCATTTCCTATAAATGCTAAAAAGATAGGTACTGCTTGCGCCACCATTACAACTAACTATTCATATTCATACCTACCTTGTGATTGTTTGATGTGATGCGTAATTTGTTATTGTTGTAAACTAAAGCTTCTCCCTAACCGTTAAAACTAATTGATTACAACCGTTTACTTAATTATCAGCTGCATTGCATACATGACACATTTTTAAGATGATGATACAGAACTGGAATTCCACC
>JAQFXM010007907.1:0-11303 GCA_034693345.1 Entomobrya multifasciata
GATAGTTACCAGTTAAAGGGGTACACGCTCATGGAAACAAGGGCGACCATACAAAAATTGTTAGATCTGACACGATAGTTTTACCTTATTGCATTATCCAATACTAACAGATCACTGGAATTCTTAGAGAATTTTCGGTTTTCCCCGAGGAAAACTACGGAATCAGTGGATTTCTCTCTTTTATGCTTTTTCTGAAGTGACTCTGAAATGATGAAATAATGTCTTCTATGCACACAATTAGTATACAAATGAAAGTCTTCCTTGAGAAGATTCATGCATTATATTTTGTAGTAGTGTAGCTCCAAAAACCGGATACAGCGAAAAAGCAAGTTTTCTCCAGGAACAAACGGATTTCTCTTTCATTCTATTTCTCTCTCTGTATGTCCCTCGCACTTTGTTAAGCCTTCCGTGTTTGTAAGGATCCCACTTCTTAACATTAAGAATCACAACAACAGAACGGAAAGAGAGAGGAGCAGTGGAAGTGGAGGGCTTGAATCACACTCCATTGCAGTAGTGGATGCAAAGTAAATTTGAATGAATACGAATCAGAGCTTACATCCGGAGAGAATACAGAAGGAAGTAGCGTCACATTATATCCCAGTAAAAATAAGAACTAAAGTACAAACTTATCCATTTGTACTTTTTCTTACTGTTATGGTTATGCGTGTAGTCTATATGTCGCGCCATCATATTTTCCAATTTAAATAATAACTACTGAATGAAATATCTCTTGGGACAAAAAATGTTCTGGCTGAGCTGACTGGTGTATGCGTATTTGTGTGTTGTGTAAATGTACATGTTTGCTTCTGGAAGCATTCACATGTCACAGTCCAAGAGGCTTTAAATGTAAAAGAAACAAAAAATACATGCGTACATAGTCTTTATGTTTTTATAAAAATCTTATGAACTGTGAGCCAACATTATTGCATCATAGCTTTGCATATTCTTATAATTTTTATCTTATCTGTTTTATTTGTTGTAGTCAGAATGCGTAAAATAGGCAAGAGTAATGCAATGAAGCAAAATAACGACAAACCAAATCAAATCTTGCAGAATATTTTTATGTGTGGCTATTTAACATTTAATTCGAAATAACTTCTCACTTTCATTGGCTGACAAAAAATATGAAATTGCAGTGAAATTCAATGCCTTTCAGCTTCTTACTACACTACACTCATTCATAGCCCTTTGGTGGCAAATGGAAGATAATAATCTCTGATTATGACGGTTTGGTTTGACAAGGAACAAATCCTTATGTAGCGTTAAACTCGTCAGATTACTTATCGAAATTCCAGATCACAAACTTTTAACTACAAAGCACATCAGCAGCAAGCTTTTGTTATCATTCAAGATAAAAATTCCAATCTTTTTAATGCAAAAACTAAAAAGTATTATTTCATAATACTGCTACCCTCAAGACATAAGAATTTAGAAAATAAATGTCATGTTTATGTATTTTACACATATATATTTTGCAATAAAATGTTATAATAAAAACATGACTTGTATGTTCAAAAACAGTAAAACCTAACTGCATGCAAACAAACTAACTAATAGCTTGGATATAATATATATAAATATGTGGAAGTATAGTCTTGAGACTAAGAGCATCCTTATCGACCATTCTTTTTCACTTTTTAAAAAGAGTTCTGTCTGATGTATTTGCATTTTCATGCAAATTATACAAAACATTTCCAACTCCATCAAGCCAAACGACATTGGAGATAATTTACATAGAACAAGAGAGGAAAGTTTTTATGGATTCATTTTTTTGCTCTTCGGGCATAATAAATTTAAAAGCAAAAATTACTTTCCTATTCATGTGATCACTCGTATGAAACTAAATTGATTATTTCTGCAAAATTCTTGTTTTGATCATTTTACAACAGGTGTGTTTGTCTTCCCATTATGCAAGATAAATTCCTGTTTTGTATACTGTGTATTCATATTTGATCATTTCAAGTACTATACTGATGCATACCTATTTAAAAATTTCTCCTTTAGCAAAAAAGTTAATGCATGCCAAACTCATAGAATGAACATCAAACCAACTTCAATTTCATCAATTTGTAATCATTTCCATACATTTACAACCAAGTCAACATTACTCTATGATAAAAACATCATAGCCAAACTCACGGAAGAGTGAGCAATACAGTAAAGTACCTATATAAAATGGATATTATGGACGTGACTGTTATTTCAGCTGTTGAATTTTCATTCGTTTACGAGAAAAGTACACTTTTTTTCTTCTCGTTGACGTTTCAGTTGATACTGATGATGATGCATGCTTCGTCAACCGTCAACCCTTTTTTTCCAGTTAGAGATACTTACAATATATTTATTATGTATGTTTAAGTAAGAAAAACAGAAGAAGTAACTTAACCAATGAGTATAGTTTTCTCATGTCATCATTTCTTTTTTTCTCTGACAAACAAGCAAGCTCACGACAAAAATCCTAGAACTTTACTAAAAAGCTCATGTAGAAGAAATAAGTTTTAAAACCAGGACGAATGTAGGAAATGAAGAGAGATGTATTTAAAACTGACTGCCTGAAAAGGAGCAAATAGAGAGAGAAGTAAACTGTTTCACAGAAAAGTATAAAAGAGCATATTATATTTATTTTAGGAAGAAGAAAAAACACTTGTTTGTACAGCAGTGGCTTGCAAAGATGGAAAATGAATGCAAGCAGCAACAAGACGAAACAGCCGTACAAAACCCTATAGCCCTTTTCCCTTCCGTTTCTTCCCTTCTCTTATTTTTCTATGTATACATATTTTGCTTTTACAAACATAGCAAAACAGCGGTTCCTCTTTACAAAGAAAGAAGCTCAAGAGGAAGATAGACCAGCTCGTAAATATTTGATTGATGACATTTCACCATAAGATAACTTGAAATGTTTCCCCTAAATTTCCTCTCGTGTCTTGTTTTTCTCCACATGTCTTGAGAAATGGAGAGAGTTTGCGAGATGTGTTGTAAGCTAAGGTTCGGGAGACTCGCCAAAGTGTGCATCTTTGACTGGTACCAGAAGAAAAAAGTAACTTTTTGCTACTATCAAGAGTTCTTCTTGTGGTACTCCAAGAGCAGTGAAGTATTAACTTGTAAATGTCTATCTACATTATCAGTATTTTCCCTGTGAAATATCGCAACAAGGGAAACAAAAAACATATAAATATCATTATTATGGGTCAAGATACAGAGAAATAATGCTCGTACAAAAGAAGTATTTTATTTACAGATTGACATCTTACGTTTCATTTTATATAGACCAATTATACTATTAGTTAACTTAACCTGAGGATATATATCTATGAACAGTAATGCTTCACAATAATTGGTTTGATTTCAGTAATCAAGAGGGAATTAATCATTCCTTTGACCTCGTTTTCAATCTAACTTGTTTACAGATGAATTAATTTTACTCTGGTGACTTTTCCTGTCTTGATTACAGTTATACCTTTAGGCTGTAAGTACCACGGAGTTTATAACTCATGAAAATCGTAAAGTATATCGGTATTCATAAGTATGCACACTGCAATCTAAATCAGACACAATGAAAATGAAATGAGTGTTTGATATCTTCGTTATTCATGAACAATTTCATGGTTTCCAAACTTCATTCCTTTGAAATGAATTTATTCAGGGAGACTCTCATCTCAACTCAAGGCACCTCATTCAATTTGCTTTTGGTTTTCCTGTTTTCCCTTCTTCGAAAAGAGAATAGGTGAAATCAGTATGGCGTTTTTAATGTATTCCTGGAACTACACAAGACAATTGGTTTGGCTTAAGTTCTCTGTACATGTCGTTCCATGTTACTGACTCAGGCTCCACTCACCACTATACTCACATGCAGTGCTGAAGGGTTAATTGGAATGGCAACATGATGATAGGCGACTTGACTGCTTGCTAAAGTGACGGCAACTTTAAGTTCCACAAGCCTAACCATAACCACGCATTATCATAAGAATAAGATAGCGTTTGTGCCGAAAGAAGGTCTCATGAAAGCTGCATACACTATGGCCACGACACAGGAAACTCAAAGTCAAAAATTCGTTTATGTGTAACAGTGTAACAATTCTACATATGCACTATAAAGTTTTCTATTGTGTGTGTGTGTGAAAGAGTATACAGTTTACACATGATGATGATGAAAAGAAAGTATGCATAGTTGTGGTGGTCGTGGTGGTTTTGTACCCGAAATTTCTCTCTTTTCACGTTTGTCTCAAGTTTTCATAGCCACCATCACCACCGCCACAAATAGAAAAGCGTTATGAATAATAATTGAGGTGAGTGAACAAGGCAGGCGGCTGAAGAGAGTTGACAGCTTGGGAAAACAGCCAAAAGTATTCTTACCTAAACGTCTCCTGCTTCACTGGTACTCGTCCGTGGGTTGGGATGTTGCTTGATGGTGTAAGCAGGGCAATAAAGTCAGCAAATTCTATAGTCAGTTCATAATGAATCTAGAAAAGAGAAAACAGAAAAAAGACATTGCGTTTATTATTTTTTGTACCATTGTTAAAATTGCAGACAGGAAAACACAACATTTGTATTTACTTCTTTCTGTCGTGCTGTTATTATGAAAAATGTTTTATTTGACAAATTCAACGGAAACTGGTGGCGGTAACATTAAATAAGACGTATCATGTAGCTCAAGACAGGAGGAAAATGATAAAACTATGAAGACAATTTGTCTTCTCGCTTGTGTGGCAATTTCTCTTTAAAAGCAAGAAAAATGTGCCACTTCCACTTTGTGTCCTGTTTTAGCTTTTTCGCTTACTCGAAGCAGCAAAAAAAGTGTGAAGTAGAAACTCCTGTCGTAGAAAAAAAGTAATAAAAATTTACAAGAAACAGTCAGTCACACGTTTACTATTTCTTTTTTATTGTTCGCAACAAAGTAGATGACGTTGGAAATCAAATCTGGAAAAAGTAGTACAGATGAAAACGTTATACGTAGGAAATGTGCTGACAAGAAGTGTTGACAGGGTACTAACAGTAAGAAGAGTGAATGCTTCGCGGAAGGTGTTTTAAACCAAGACAATCAAAAAGCAGTAGTTTTAAACTCCAAATAATTCATTCATTATATATGTGTCCCAGACAAAATGATATGCATACAGAATCAACTTGAGTAAGCAAATTTAAGCAACGAAATTTGAGTAAACCCTGATATTAAATTAGTCATATCGCATGTGAACGTTCTGTTAAAAAACGAACGATCTTTCCTGAGAAAACATTATTAATCAAGACATTCGTGAATCCTTGAAAATTCATGCACATTTTTATATGGACTCGGTTCAACAATCAGCAAGTTAGGACTATATTGTCGATAGTCAAGTCATACATATTATTACTGACACCAACTGGAGTCGTCAAATTTTCGAGAAAAAAATCTATATCAATGTGCACTCGGGGATGAAAAGCAATTTTTGTTTTTTAGTATATAACATGAATCGCTCTGATATCTCAGTACATTTAAGGAAATAACGAAGAATATACATTTTATGCTCTCCTGTTTTGTTGTGCAAATTTTATACATATTTTGTGTGTACAACAAGAATATTCTACATTTTATACTGTATGTTAGCATGTGAAATACGATCTGAGTAATCAATATCGATAGAAAGTATCAAAGAAAGTATTGCAACTCGAGGGAAGAGGTATAGCACGGAAAGAAACCGGGAAGCACGATTTCGAAATGTACCGTTGTGAAAAATAAAGGAAAGAAACGTGATTTTTGAAAACCAAGGCACTCATCTTTCCCAACGCACTTTTTTCTATCTTTCTTTGTTGTTTGTGGTGCGCCTAGCCTACCACCACCGCAGCATTGCTATTACAAAACATGAAAGTGAGAAAGAAAAATACCTTGTTTTCTTTTCTTCTCTTGTGCAATACGTGCTACAAAAAGAGTATTCGTTGTACTCCTACAAACAGACATTTCATTATGAAATGAAAAACTTCTGTTTCTACCCATAGATACTTTCTAGTTCTATTTATATCACTATGATGGTGCGAAAGACATCTCCTTTCCTTGCCTTAGCAAGGGAAAATTTCTTTGGCTAAGTCATGTTTCGCATTAAGCTCCTTTTATTTACCCATTAACAAAACCTTTAGATTAGGGTTTATCATGAATGAGAACGCGTTCACTAAGACGAAACACGTTTTAGTGGTTTCTTCAGTGACGTGTTTAGCGTTTATTGAACGAGGTAATCATTAGGGTATCATAAGTAATACCACGAAATGACAGTATATAATGTATATATTTACAAAATAATCCGATGAAGGATAACATGTATATTATATTACTCTTAAGGGCATGTTCTATACAGGTGGCAAAGCCCAAAAACACTATCCTTATCACTTCTCTTCCATTTCTCTACAAAGTCTTCTTTAATCTATAATTTGCTTTCTCTGAATGACAATGTCTACACTTCGGATAAAAATACATGTATACCTGTTTCGCAGGAATAATATGAAATAAAAAGCTTCCACTGGCGAATTTCTGACTGTAAATTTTAATAACCTTTGATAACTCATGACAATACGCTGTTCTACTGCTGAATGGAATCTATCTACCTGTTACCTGCAAAGCAATATTTACTTGATACAAAAGAAAGCATTAATATGTCAATTCGTGTACATTTGGTCGATGAAGATTGTGTAATATACAGACATGTGTATGTACATATATTGTGATTTTAGCGGATTTATGTACTGCTGCTCTAGATATAAGCTACATGAGTATGTTTTGCTGTGATGGTAGTGAATGGATAAAAAGCAAAAGCTTTGCTTAAACAATGAAAAGAAAGTGATCGACTAATGGATTTCCAATCCCAGTCTAAGCCTCCCTTCTTTTGCTTTCCTGTGTACGTTGTTTTTGCTCTTTGTTCTATTATTCCACTCCTTCTCGAGCATTTATATTAAAGCTCACGCACCTAGCTCTAGTTACTTGTTCTAACTTTAGGTTTTTGGACTGATTGTTTGACAAAAACAACAAAACAAGTAAACCATCACCATTTGTAAAACAACAAAAGGGGAGTGAGGAAACAAGTATACAATGTACATATAAGCGTCTGTGTACGCTGCTCTGTGGTTGTGCAAGCGTTTTACTACTTCAGAAAATAAAATACAATGAAGATAATACAAAACAAGAAAAAAACGTGTAACAAAAGAAAAAGGAAAAAGTATGTTTCAAAAAGAAACCTCACAATTTCATTCTATCATCATCATCATCATCGGCACAAAATTTTGAAATCTTTGATTCAAGATGAAAAACAAAGTTGTTTCTATGCTGGTTATATTCTTTCAAGTGAAGAACGAAAAGAATAGTAGCCAGTCTAACTTGAAAATATCTATTGTTATATGACTTCATATAGAAACAAGGTGAAAGTAGGGAAAAGTAAAATCTAACTGTGCAAGGCAAGGCTTGTACAGTCACAAAATATGGATGTGTGTGGTTTACTTTTTGATTTCTTTGACACGTGGCAAAAATAAGTATAACGATAACAGTATGACTTCAACAACAGTTGTTCCAGTACTTTCGATCTCCAAACACATGTTTCTGGATTTGGTTTTGGATTGAGTGATGAAATATGATTTGTAATGTCAAAAGTTGTTCGTGGTGGAAGCCCACGAAGGTTTGACGACAAGCTCATGTTCATGTTTTCTTGCGACATAACTTTTAGTAATTAAAATTACAATGAATACGGCATTTATTTTAAATACTCAGCTTATAAAAGGCTAATGTTAGAAAGTACAGTTTGAAACGCACACAATAGAACTTTGTTTTACTTGCATTTCCGTTCCAGGATAATGGAAGTCTTGACTGCCTTGCCAAGATGCAAACAAAATAAAATGAAAAAAGCTCTCACTTCCTCTTCTCATTTAGCTTTTATGTAAAAAGCTAGAACCAGGAGAGGGTAAAAAGTTACATCAAGACAAAATGGTTGAATGAATTTTCTTAGGAAATATTAGACCAAATTTTTCGTACTATTTTCTCATTTAGGGAATGTAAGAAGGGAGTGGTGGGGGAAAGTGACAAACTTGTATAAAAACTCTAGAAACAACAATGACTTATTGATGCTTTTTGTAAAAAAAAGATTTCGTTAGACAACTATTTTAGCATAGCGGACTGATAGAAAGATGCAAACATCTAGTTTTTACGCTCAATAGAGTCACTCACTTCTACCAGTCCCTAACACTGTTGGAGCACACTGAAGTCTATATTTTTATGTTCACTTGCTTTACTCTGTTGTCTATGCATGTGTCAGCCCACGATTAAATGAATGAAAGAAAAAAATGGTCGACTAGGCTCGTACTTGGAAGTCCAGAAACGACGGATTCATTCATAGGAAAACATCATGAACAGTCCCTTTTGTTAAATGCATAAGAAATATACTACTTGTTCTGTATTACATGGAAAGAAGGGGAGGGAATGAGACATTATCTCTTGGGCTTAAATAAAAACTTTACCCATTTTTTTCTTGACGCTTCAGAAAATAAGGAAGTTTATAGTAACTCAAGCCTTGCATGTAATTTACGTCTATGTAAGCCAAACTATTTTAAGCTGTAGAGTGGGTGGAACTGATCTACTCAGATTTCCGCTAAAAAATAGCGACAAGGGAGTTGAAATGCGCACAGCTTTGCTTTTTTATATAGCTTCAGTTTTCAAACATCTCAAAAAAGAAAGATTCTACGCCTCGTCAGGTACCACTATTTAAAAGCTAATGTTCAGTAAAACATATGTACATGTCGCAAAAATATTCGGTTTAGAAAAAACCGGGCTGTACTGAGCAAAAAATATCATGATGGAATGGAATATTTAAAACTATAATATGTAATAAAAAAGTTCGGAAGTCCTGTATGGAACGGTTTACATTGTTTTACTTGACACTTAAAACAATTCTCCGACTCGATTACTCAGAAACAAAAGTGGACCATCAACATGCAATCTAATATATTAGTTTGAGCAACACAGCAGAAAATTACTACAAAAAAGTTATGATAATAGTGAAGAAACATGTAATAATCAACATCAAGTATATTTGTGTATTATTTCATGTTCAATAAAATAATTTTGCGTCATTACCCCACGTTTTCATGTAGTCCGAGGAAATGGCTATTGCTCATGCTTATGTGTGACTAATTACTAGTCATAAATACAAGAAAGGTGCCCCAGTTGGCACCAAAGCCACCCCTATACTTACCACTTGAGGTCTGACATTCTACATTTTGGAAATATAACTATGTTTTGAAATTCGTTTCAGTTATAATCTAACCTTACAGCTTTTAGTTTGTTATGGAAAGCCTATCATGCGGGTATTTCATATGCAGAAAATAAAATAGAAAAGGACCGCAGGAAACTCATGAAAACTTAAAACCAAAATGAAAGTACCAAAATATCGTATTATATCCACTGTGCTTTGTGCGTGGGCTTAGGCTCAAGAAAAATCTTACTCAGCATGTAACTTTTCTATCCCTGAATGTAACCTCAAACAAATTTCTATAATGTTGCCTGAAAACAAAAGGAATACAAAGGTATTTTACCTATAAAACATCATATTATTCCGCCTAACTGACACAAGAACAATATTACGTGCCTATACTGTCTTGCCCTTATAATGTTTTTGAGTACCTAAAAGCTAAGAGTTCTCCTTCCTCAGCCGTTGTGCACGCCTTTGCAAATTATCATTAACTGCACGAAATAACTTTCTCGGAGCATGCTAAACAAAAGAAATGGTGCACCACACTTGGAAGTAATGTAACTCATGCCATATCTGCCTTTTGCAGACGTGGTTACAATGTAACCACCTGGAGCCTACGAATAAAAGAATAAATTGACGTTGACCATGTTTTTAGTCCTTGAAGCAAGATGTTTATTCCCAATCTAAGGTCTCAATCTACATGTATTCATTATATGCCTAGAGCTATGATGCATTTAATCCAAATATGTATAAACACTAGATCCAACCTAAACCAACACCTTCCGTCGAAACCTGATATGGTTAAAATTTACATTTCATAACATGAAAAGGGGAAAACCACATATGTTATGCATGCATGTGATGGCTAATGTGTAATAGAAGTGGCCTTAACACACATGGAAAAGGGTAATAGATATTTCAACATATGATCAGGCCATAACCGACTACACCTTACTTTCTCTAAGATGCATTATATTTTAAATAAAGAAAAATTGTTGTACACCCATAAAAAATCTAGTAATATGTATGCTGATTTTTGTTGAATTTTACAAATAAATCCGTCATAACTGATGCTATTATATTCACTCATATTTTCTTGAGTTTTATCAGAAAAAATATAGGTCTCAAGACGTTTGTACGGTTGTTATTATTAAAAAGTACAATGTGACTCACACATTCATACATTGTACGTTACAGGTAATCATTGGAATGTTTGCATACCCTTTCTTTACTTTCCACTCCACCCTGGGTCCCACCTCACCTGACACAACTCAAAGGAGGATTCATTGCTATCACATATTAAATATAATATGTTTTTCGCTTCTTTTACTTTCATAGTCTACTTAAACTTGGCGTACAAAGATGCCAAGTCGAAGTTTTCGTGTTTTTTCTTGCAATAGTTTGATTTACATTCCAGGCTCCGTACATCTCAGGTACTGAAAGAGCGTCAGCCAAAAGGCCCCCTATTTTTGGCCCCGTAATAATTTCGTTGAACAGCCATGAACAAGGTAAAACTCATATGCATTCTACAGAATCAATGTCCCTCTTTCGATTAAAAGTGGTTCCAAAGCTGAGAATGCCTGAGCTTTGGAGCTATGAGACGCCAAAATCGGGCAAAATATGGGTAAAATAGCACGGTAACCATGCAAAATCTTGTTGCTTGCGTTGAGTGTCAAACCCGCTGTATCAAAGTAGCGTTAGATAGTACTAAGCTGCTAAATGTTCATAAAGGTAAAATTCAACCAGAAACCCTGAAAAGTCGGTAAAACTACCAATGAAGAACGTCGAACATTCTAGAATATTTTTGTGACCTTCATTCTTATTTAGCATACTTTTTTGAGGTCAAAATTAATTTTTCAAGCTATTGGGCCCATTTTCGGTATACAGAGAATATCTATGACAAAGAATTCACTAAAAATATTTTTCTTGAATTTTGCCCTTGTTGACCTTGTTTTTGGGGTCAAAATGAATTTTTCAAGCTATTGGGCCCATTTTTGGTATGCAGGGAACATTTATGCCGAAGAATTACCTAAAAATATTTTTCTTGAATTTTGCCCTTGTTGACCTTGTTTTTGGGGTCAAAATGAATTTTTCAAGCTATTGGGC
>JAQFXM010007908.1:0-11303 GCA_034693345.1 Entomobrya multifasciata
CACTTGCATGACATCGCACTCGCATCATTCATGACCACAACAAGCAATGACTCACCAAACAGTTCTCCTCTCTCCCCTTGTCTGACCACGACCTCAACATCTGTTTTTTGTTTGGATGTGTTGTTGTACCTAAGTCAGGTTGACAATGTATGTGCGCACAAAGTATAAACTGAATTAAAAGTATAAACTTTAAACTCCATTAAAGGAAAAATTGGACCAAAGTTTTGCCAAATTAATAGGGAGCACATGAAGGCAGCCGAAGCAATTTCAAGTTTACGTGTTTGGAAAGCAGTTAGTAAACAAGTTGGTTACCCTGAGTAGATGCTGGACCACAAATTTCGTCACATTTTGAAAGTTGCACTTTCTAGGCAGGTATGTAATCAATTTTCCTAAAGTACTTATTGAGAAAAATATAATCTTTTCATTTACAAACGATATCTCTAATTAACGCAGTATTGTATTTTGAATTATGTTCTGCGCAGTGGGATACAGTGGACAAAACGTGCTCATTTGGAACCAGATAACAAATCAAAAACAAAAACATTTGTACTCTCTTTCATTTTCTTCTTCAAAATGTCAACGTTTTGTGCCATTTGCCTGGGACCCTTGAACGAGCCTCCGGTGCCCGGTGCTGCAGGTGTAGTCGCAGTAACTCCTCCAGCAGGGGCCCATGCTAAAATATGTGGTCACGTTTTCCACAGGCACTGCGTTGAGAGAGTCATTCGCGAACAAGAGAGTGTGAACATGCTTGGCAGGTATTTCAAAAATGAATATACAATCATACCATTTGGAAACGAAGATTATAGTTTTGGGTTTAATTTAATTCTTTTATTAACAGTTGTCCCCTCTGCCGCGCGGTTATATTTTTGGATGACCTAACAAATATCCACCTGGACTATCGCACACCAGAATGTGATAGATGTGAAAGTTCGAATGATGTTGTGAAATCGTTACAGGGCGCCCTAGAAGAAAAAGATTCAAAAATTAAAAAACTTGAGGCTGAGCTGGAGTTACTAAAGTTGAAGGAATCAAAATACAAGGCAGGCTCGAGAATACATTTGGAACGTGAGTTTACTGATTCAAAGTGCTACAATTGTGAATCTAAATTGCACACCTCTCTGTGGTGTCTGAACCCTCCTTATTTAAGGTATTTGTTTAATATGCATAAAGTGAGAATTTTAGACCTCAATATGTATTCTGGTTTTAGTTAATGATAACCTTTCATTTCAGGTTTACAGAAACAACTAAATTTGAAAAATGGGCGCCCATTGAAAAATTCAGCGTTACTTCAAAAATCCCGTTTGAGTCGGAGGATGCTGGAACAGTAATAACGTATTTCTCAAAAAAACTAAATCTACGGTGGCTTAGCCGTATTCAGATACAGACATTTTTTGGATTTGCTTTTTTTGACGATTGTTGCTGGAACTGTGCATCCCCTTTCCACCACCGTGGAGCCTGCCCAAATGACGACATGGGAATCAAAGCTATTTGTAAAATGTTGCATGAAGTAAACCACCCTCTTACAGCAGAAGCAGCAGCTGCAAGGTCATATTATCGCGAAAGGTAACTGTAGTGTTATTTAACTGTTTTATCACTAATTTCATCAGTTTAGCCTATTTAATCCTTTTTGACTGTTGTCATTTCTTTTTTGCTTTTAGAGCCGAACGTGAGAGAGAAGAATTGGGTGCCCATCAAATGCCTTGACTAAAACCAGTCAGTCGTCTTTTCCCGTATAATCAGCAAATGTCACACCCTTGTCCCCCTCAACAAAACCCTCTCTGTATTGCAGAACAGTCAGAAGTGCCCCTCCAACCAACCAAAACTCTCAAGTCTGAAAATGTCGTCGCTGCAACTGTAACACCACCGGTAAAACCACAACTAATTCTCGCCACACCTGCTGCCATTTCAACTGCTTCTCTTCAGAAAAATACTCCCCCAACAATATTTCACGTTACAAATCCAAGCGTTACAGCTGGCGTGATCCCTCCACCTCCCACTCTTCCCTCAAAAACAATAGTACTGTCTGATATTCTTCCTAAACTTCAAAGTGCTGGTTTCCAACTTGCCGCTGTACAAAAGCCCCAGTCATCGTCTTCCTCATCATGGTCCTCTTCTCTAGGAAAAAGAAGAAGTTCAAAAAAAAGTAGCAAGAGTAAATCTCAGCCGAAGGCGAGAACCATTAAATTTCACGAGCACAAGGGACCCTCAAGTTGTGGTCAGAAAGGGAGTGCTGGTGGCAGCATTCCCACCAATTTAGTAACAAATCCGTCACAAAACCCGGAGGAAACTTCTTATGAATTGTTACTGAAACAACAACAGCTTTACCTCCAGCGGCAGTTGGGGTTGCAGCATAAGTACCCACAAATTATACTTCCAGCAGAACCAAAAGTCCCAGGATCGTCAAATCAGTCTACTTCAACTGGCACGACTATCAGTATTGGGAACAACAAAACAAGGATGTCTTCCTTTCCCGTGACTACCATCAACATACTCAGCCAAAAATCGAATGCAACAAATAGTATCAATGCAAATTTAAAACCAATCCCGGTAACATTAGCACCACAAATTCCTATAGAAATTGCACCCAAACCAAGCACAGAACAAAGTGGTGGTAATGACTCATCGAAATCATTTTTGGAGACGGCTCCAGCATCGCCTGAAAAAACGTCGTCGTCCTTCCGATCAGTTAGTTTAACAAACATTAGTGATTGGAAGGTAAGTGATTTAAAAACAGAGTTAAAGAAACGAAGCTTGCCAGTAAGCGGTTCTAAAATGCAACTGGTAGAGAGGCTCAATACTGCAGTTGCAAAAGAAAATAGAAATTCAGAAAAGAAAGTGACCGCACCAAGTACCCCATTAAAAATGGAGGAAGTTGCAACACAAGATGATAGCTCAAATGAAGCAATGATGGAAAAAGAAAGTGGAGGAAATAAAAATATCCCGGCTCCTTCACCTCCTCCCCCTCCACAGGCTCCATCGCCACCTCCAACAACTCCTGCATTCGTTTTTCGCACGCCTGCTACGCCAATAAATGATGAAAACAATAATATTTCCATACTTGAGTTGAATGGGATGCCGTTGTCCTTAAAAAATATTCTGAGCCATTTAGGCGTTTCTCCTTTTTGCCAAGAGGAAATAAGAGGCGTTATTTTGAACCGTATTAGTAATAACTTGAGTGCTGACAACAATTTCAAATTTTCGACTGGAACTGTAAGTCTTGTTCAAGCAGTAGCCTCTACAACAGCCGAGGTCATTAATCAGTTGCCCATAAGTACAGTAATGGCTACTGCGGCGAAGGCTGCTGCTGCAGCGGCCACCATTAGTGCTCCATCAAATAACAAATTAGTAGATGAAAATAAGCATGTGGAGCAGCAGAAACAAATCTTGGAGTTACAAAAGCAGTTGGAACTTAGTCAACAGGAATTACAGAAAATGTCTCCGCAATAGCGTAAGAAAAATATTTACACAAAAAATCTTGATATTCTAAACATTTTCAAAAACTTTAAACATACATTTTTGAATTTTATAGCAGGGCTTACAGCAAAACAGCCACCAACTGGTTCTCCAAAAGCATATTCAATACAAACGACAACAGCAAGCAATTCAAAATCAACTGCAAAATCTTATCCAGCTCCAAAACCAGCAAGATGAAGATAAAAAGCAGCAGCAATTGCTTCAACAACAACAAGCCCAAGCTCAATTAATTTTTATAAATAGCAGTACTGCGCCAAGTACAGTTAACTGTCCCCAAACTGTAAGTTTTTCCAATGGAATGCTTCCAATGACCATAGTAAGTAGTCCAGCTGCAAGAACGCCGGCACATCAAGTGAACCTGAATATCCATCATCAGTGGAATCCTGAACAAACAGTTCAGCAGCAACAAAAATCGGGTGAAGGCTTGAGTTATGAGGATCTAGTTCAGAACATTGGCCCCAAGGAAATTCCAAAGCCAGTTACGTCGGAAGGATCGGGAAGAAAGGATTGTGTCAAGAGTAAAATGGTGGACGATGTATTGGAAATTCTTATAAGACATGGAGGTACGATCGAACAGAGCAATTTTAACAAATTTTTACACCAAATTCCAAATGATTTAATATATTCATTTCATTGTTTCATTTTCTTAGAATTGACTCCAAGCGCTGCCCAGGATCCCCATCAGAAAACTCCATCCCCACCCACAAATAAACCTGGAAGTCCAGCGAGCAATAAGTTAGTACAACCACCACTCCCGCCACCTCCATTACCACCCCCATCGTTTTCCATAATGCTCCCAACATCAATTCCATTTCCACGTCATCATCCAAATAGCTCTTCAGAAATCCCTACGTTTGGAGGTATTCATCCCAGAACTGACGAAAATTTATCCAAAGATGCTCAAGAAATCTTAAAAATATCTGAAGACCTTTCCAATTTCGGCAAAAGTCGAGAAGCAGAGAATGCAGCCGCGGCAGCAGCAGCAAACTCTGGCTCCTCCGTTAAACTTGAAAATAACGAAGGAAATGGAAATTCCTCAATGGATTGCGGTTTCTTCTCGGACAACAAAGAATTTGATCTCTCTACAGCCACTGGCACCACAAGAAGTGACTCAATGGATGTAGGATTTTCCGACTCCCATTCATCACGAAATAATGATCCCAGGTTTTCCAAACCCTCAATTCAGTTTCAGAATTCCTGTCCCTTTGACTCTGGACATGGCCAACATCACAACAAGTGTTGACCTTCCCCTGGACATGCAAATGGACACCGACTATTCAGACTGGTTGGATACACTTCTTCCCGACATCAGTGATCCAGCAAGTACGCCCACAAGCAATACAACATCATCTGTGTTGCCATAGACAACTTGTTTAATCATCCACACCAACTTCACCAATAAGACACAACACCAGATGTCAAAAATGGAAAATCTTCTTTATTCAACAAAAATAATAACAATGGTCACAATTCCAGCCACAATGACAGTATATTTGGTTAAATTCTCAGTAACAATAATAAAAACTCTGAAAATCAGGATCAACATGCTTTGACATCATGGGATCCTTTGCTGTCCTGAACAAGAAGTTTTTGTACACCTCTTAGAGTAAACTCATTTGCGTTCAGGGAACCTTTTCAGCAGCACAAAAATTTTATATTCACAAATAATCAACACCATCACAATAATATCCTTCAAAATAACCATGCACACAGTAACTTTTTCACAAATCCGGTGTCCATCGGCTCAACATCTTCAAGGACTTCCATGCTCATGGACGCCGACTTTGATGAGCTGGCTGAATGTCGGCAATAATATGCCGACAACAAAAAAGTCTTATGAGAATAACTTATGTGCTACTTGTAGTAACAATCTAATCACTGACATGCCTTCCACCACATTTCATTATAAAATGGCATCAAATCAAACAACTCCAATCACCACTAGTTTCATCAACGATAACTTCTCATGGGACTTTGCCATGTTAACCCACAGTGACCGGTGTAAAGAAAAAAATCATGCTCGGTCAATATTTTCCGTGTTCTTTTATCTCTTTCTACTTTTTTTATAAATTATATTGCAATGCAAAAACGCAGTAACTGAATTGAATTTACTAAGAACAGTATCTGCAAATTCATTGTCAAACAAAAGACTTATAAAATTAATAAGATATGTATTTCATTACAATTAATCTTTAGACTATATACGGTACATTGAATGAAAATGTCAAAGAGGTTACATAGGTACTGGTACTACATATTTACCCGGAATACGTACTTTATGAATATGTTGCAATTTATAATTTATAATGAACATAAACGCTAAGGATAATACGTTGATGCTGATCTTTAGTTATTAAAGATAAACTAATTAAGTTTTTACAAGATGCTCACTGAAAAGGTAATAAATTTTCAATGGAATATGGGCTCATAAAATCTACCGAATACCATGTTTATGATTAAGAAATTATGAATAATTTGTGCCTTTTCAGCAAAAGTTGTTATCGTTATTTCACTTTAGTAATTTATGCTGAAACATGTATTAATTGAGAAAACTTAAAACACAAATAAATAAGTGGCGCCACAAACAATTAAGTATAAATGTAGGGATCATAAATTTTATATTTATTGAACCAAGTATCATATAAACATATCAGTACAATCAATTACACTAATTACATTGAAAACAATATTTAAATTTCAATTGCAGTATGAATTTCATTATAACATACAATTAGAGATAAATATTTTCATCATAAGTTTAATTAAACATGGCACTCATGGCATGAATATATAAGCTTTCTTTCGACAAGTTCAAACTGAACCAAAACCGTACGTGCAATATTCTAGAGCATGATGAATAGAGTCTTTTAAAACTGCTGGTGTAATGCTTGGGGGGAAAACAATTTGATTGAAGCATGTGTGAATAACGAAGGGCACATCGGCCATCCCTTTTACCGTTAGCCCGTCAGAAGGAATGACAGGAAAACCGGTCCAGCATTGTAGTAATTTTCTAATCATATTAGAATCTGGGCGCCCAAAAATTACTCAGTTAGTCACTTTTCATTTACAAATTACATTTAAAGAATTTTAGTAAGCTTTCAGTCACCTAGTTCCTCAACGATAGGTTCAAAGAGACCGCGGATACCGATTGCGTCCTCTCCTATGTACTTTATCTTCGATAGTACATCCTCAGCAGTATACAGCAAAGATGAGTCCGTAGGAAAAACATTCGCATGCAAATGGTCCCTTTCTTGAAAAAATTCCAAGAAGCCAGTTGATTTGAAGCCATCCCGGATTTCGTTGAGAAAAGTCGCGCGACTGAGGATGGTGCACCACATCACATACTGCTGGAACAAAAAATGAATGTTTTGTGACGTTGGTGATTCAAAGATTTGCGCTTCTTCCAGAGCTTTCCTTATTTTTCGAACAGAATCTGAACATGGTAAGTTTTCGCGGTTGGATAAAGTCCATTCTTGCATCTACAGATATACAAAATATAAAATCAGATTGCTATTCCTAACTTGCACATAAAGAAAGAAGTAGAAAACTTTAACTGGGCTCACTAGCTGCGCAGCCGATCTAATTTCCAAATCAGGAATGTCTTCAACACAATATTCAATCAAAGGCTCTTCTTCATCCTTTTGGAATATGTACTTTACAACGGCACGACTCAACCCAATGAACCCCACGCCGACATGGACAGCTGCATGCCCCATGAACTTCCCCAAGACTTTAAAGTATCCTGCGTTCAGTAAAAATGGGTCACATGTTGGGAGCAAATGATCCAACTGTCCTTCGAAAAGCGGATGATTTCCTATTTTCCCGGTCTGTAATGAACTGATTCCAATGCTGAAGAATTCTCTGGTCAAACCATTTACATCTCGTCCTAAATTAAACAAAATCACTGTTCGTTAGCTACATGAATACTATGGTTTAAGCGGCGCCGCAAACAGACCTTCTTCGCCTGCAAACATGACCCAAGTCTTCTTTTTGAAATTAAAGTTGGGGTTCTTGTATATTCCAAGCAGTTCTTGCAATATGTTTTCCCGGGATGATACAACAATCATTTCGCGTCCCTCATTTGTTCCGAATAACGACTCTCGATATAGCCCGATTTCATCAGTTGCATCAGGAGCTGAAATTCATTGCACTCTTTTGAAAATGTTGTTCATCAATTTATATTTTGAAATTTATTTTTCGTTAAATTACCATCGTTTTCTTCGCCTGAAAAAGCGAATCCGCCCTGTGCCTGCTGATTTGCACCTTGGGTACCAGCTAGGGAGCTCGATGCTGTGTTCCGTAATGCAGATGGGCGCCCAAAAAGTTGTTCGAAAGGAGACCTCGTTGAAGTTGATGGAGCTTGATCGTCACTTCGGCTTTCATTTGCATCTTCCGATACATCCTCTGTCTCTGCCTAAAAATCAAGATTACACTTCTTAAAACAATATTCTTTCTGAAAAGATGTTGATTTTCATTACTACCGGAATAATGTTCTCCAGTGGACGGATGTAGGAAACCGTAACTCGCAAGTCTCTGATGACAGCTGGAGCTGGAATGCTTAAAGTTCTCGATAGTCTCTGCAGAGGTTTTCGGGAGCCTGGACCTATAGCGCGTAATACTTCGAAATCGACGTTTCCGAGCCTAGGAAACTCAGCACGAATAGCAGCTTCGAATTGAGCTGATGTGGCGCCACGAGCTGAAAAGTTTTTTTTATGTTAGTATATGTATTTAATATATAAGTATATTAGGCTTACAAAACTGAGCCATGAATGTTTGGATTTCGTAAACAGCTTTATGAAAATGCATACCTATTGATACAAAGCTCTGCGCCAAGTCAAGAGCCATCAGAAGTGATTTTCGATCTATATCAGGAGTCATTTTATCTCTAGGACCGCCAAGACAAAACATTTGTAAATTTACCACTGAGGTGGTAGGACTGCTTCCGGTCCTCGTTGAGTTCCCACCACTTCTTCCACTAGTCGGGTACGGAGAAAATTGCTGGCGCATTTCTGAAAGTACTGAGGAAGAGGGCCTTGATGACATTCTAAATGGATTGTTTTGTGGCGCCACCACTCTATCCGTTCCCTGAAGATGATCTCCTGGAGAAATGGACAAGCTACCAGCCGGTGAAGAGCTCCTTGGAAAATTGGAAGCCGCGGTTGGAGAATTGGAAAACAATTGGCGACTTGACGAATTTTCTGCTGAAGAAGGCGAATTTCCTTGCTCCATTCCTGCAATAAATATTGAATGCAGCAATTAAATATTCCGCGCGGAAAATCAATCCTGATAATGATTTTAAACTAGTGAATTTAAATAAATTATACCCCGAATAAGGTTAACAGCTTGGTTTAATAGCTGCACCGCAAGCGCCCTGCTGTTTGGTGTATTTTCCATGATAAACTTACAAATTTAAAACTAATTGCTCAGTGAAATTCTTTTTTGAAATGAAGTAAACCTTATCATTTGTTTTTTGGTGCGCACCAAATGGATGAATTTGACCAAATGATTCAATGATCACTAACAAAATGTATAATATTTCTTGCAAAAAGTCGTTTTGGCGTAGAGTTTTTCTTTTTTGACTTTATGCAATCAGCTGGAAAGATTGGTTTCAATATATTCAAGTAAATAAAATTATGTGCACACAGAGACGAAAATAGAAAATATAAGTAATTGTTCGGAATTACTGCAAACTTGTATAAATGTTCTGGAAGATTTGAATTCTGACATCAGTGATGTTTTGCCTCAACTTTATGTTATAATTGAGTTGATTCAAGATTTACAGTTTCAGTTATCATTTGATGTTGTCCGACTAATAGAACGAGCTGCCACCATTTTGGAGAACACGGGGTCAAATGGTGTTGCATTACCTGGGCGCCCAAGGATCCACATTCCAAGACAAAGTCTTGAGTATTTACTGTCAATAAATTTTAAAGTGACTGATATTGCCCAAATATATCATGTTTCTAGTCGGACGATTAGTAGTCGCCTGAGGGAATTCAATTTTTCGGTGCGCACCAACAATTCAAATAAATTTGGTTTCTCATTTTACAACTTAATTTTTTCATGCATATTTAAAGTTGCATCATTGTTTGGTTACAGATTTTGCAGACATATACTGATATTGACGATGATGAATTAGACAGTAATTCATGATGTGTTAAGTACAAATCCCCAAACTGGTTATAAGAGGATGAAAGGCTTTCTGTTTTCCCGTGGTCTAAAAGTGACAACTCTAAGGACTCTTCAAGCGTTACGGAGGGTTGACCCAATTGGTGTGGAAACCCGGCGGGGTCAAAATAGGGCGATTGTTCGTCGTCAGTATTTTGTGAGATACTCCACGGAAATGTGGCATATTGATACTCATCACAAATTGATTCGGTATGGCATCATTTATGTTATCGGGGAAATTAAGCTAAACATTTTATAAATTTGAGCTAATGCAATTTTTGGGGCGCCCCTACAGCTGGGGTATCATTGTTCGTGGCGGTATCGACGGGAAAAGCAGAACCATTGTGTACTTAGACGTTGGAGCTGACAACACTGCTTTCTCAAATTTTCAAAATTTTATGCAAGGGGTGACAGAGTACGGTATTCCAATTAGGACCAGATCGGACAAGGGTGGAGAAAACGTTGAAATTGCAAGATTTATGATTGAAGTACGTGGAAGTGGAAGGGGTAGCCACATATGCGGAAGATCGGTTCATAATCAAAGGTGACACAAATTAATTCAGTTTTTAGCATACAAAGGCTTATATCTGGCGCCAGAAAAAATCATCTTAAATTTTTAGGCTATTTTGTTTCGGTTGATGTATTACAGAATAGAGCGACTCTGGAGGGATGTGCACTATGGATGCCTAGCTGCTTACCGTAGAATTTTTTTTGATCTGGAGGATTCTGGTGAACTGGAAATGGATAATTCAAAGCATATCGCAATATTGCAGTATGTTTTCATTCCACGAATACGTCATAGCTTAACCGAATTTAAACTTTCTTGGAACCATCATCCATTGTCCACAGATCATGGACGATCCCCTCTTCAGCTTATGCTCACATCGCTTCCTCCAGAAGATCTTGACCTTTTTCAATATCCGGCGCCGGTATGTACTATGTAGTTGATTTTAGGAAAGCTTTGATTTTTTATTGTGGCAATTAAAATTGATAAAATATTCTTTGATAGCTGGAAGGCGATCTTTATGATTTTTCTGGTTTGAATGCTGATCCTCCTGTGAATGTTGACAACTATCAAAATGCTCTTTCACGTCAAGAGTTGCAGCGTTTGAATTCTTTTGACCCTTTGGAGCATCCAGCGATATTTTTCGGAGCTGAAATATTTATTCGCGTGAAAAATTTTGTTATTGAATTGTAATAAATACAAAGAAATAAAAATTAGTCGTTCTTTAAAAGGTTTCGCTGCGCGGCTCGAAATAAAGCGCATGCATAATTTTTCATGTTTTTTAATTTTGATTTTGGAAGTAATTTATTCAGGCTATAATTCTTAATGCCCATGTTATAATAAATGATTTAAAGTTTAAAAATGATCAACATCATCTGGAAATCTTAATATTTAATAAAAGAAGGCGTTAAGATGATTTTATTTTGTTTATGTTTACGTGGCACCACATTTTTCCTCAGAATGGGTTAAATTTAGCTAAATCTTTGTGCGCACATACATTTTCAACCTGACTTAGGCACAACAATACATCCAAACAAAAAACAGATGTTATAGTTGTTGTGTAGTGCGTGGTCAGACATGGGGAGAGAGGAGAACTGTTTGGTGAGTCATTGCTTGTTGTGGTCATGAATGATGCGAGTGCGATGTCATGCAAGTG
>JAQFXM010007909.1:0-11301 GCA_034693345.1 Entomobrya multifasciata
AAGGATGTCATTTATATCAGCAACCAAAATGGTAAAGCTGTTGTTGCAATTTAGTGTGTTGTTTATGGTTTATATTAAGACTATAGATAGATAGATAGATTTCATGACAAACAACGTCCCGTCCTGGGTCATTATGTTGTTTGAGTACAATCAATTCGTGTGTATAACAGTCTTATATATTCTAGCACTTCGTCGATTATAGCTTGATCACTAGAAACTTCACTTTTATGCCTCCGTTGAATAATATCAGATTTGATACTTTGCTTGAAACTCGTCACATTGTCAATGCTGCATGATTTTTCACTGCACTGCGCCCACATTTTTGTCATGATAAAACTCAAGTAACTGTTACACATGTTTTTTTCCACATAACGTATACTGCCTGATCTGGTGACTTTTTTCATAATAGCATTGTGATTGACTATTTCGTGGAATGGAGGTGGAGACGTTTTTTTATTGGATGCGTAGCATAGCATAAGGGACTTGTATATGTACATCTCTTCAATATAAAGCCACTCACAATCACTAGTATTTGGCCCGCTGTACACTAAACGACATGCATCCCTAATAATTTTATTTATAATTTTCAAGTGTTTTTAGCAGCATCACCCCAAACTACACACATATAATATATTTGCGTTAAAATAAGCGTTTCAATAGCAAGTTTTAGTTGTGGTTGTGTGAGTACGGGCTTCAGGCATCTTAGTTTCCATAAGGATTTATTGGCTTTTTTCATAAGATAATTAGTGTGAATGTCCCACAATAGTAGTTGATCTTTTATCAAGCCTAAAGATTTCACTTGTTCACTACATTTGATTATATGGGAGTTTATTTGAATAGTTTGTTGCAATGCAATGCGCTTGTTTTTCTTGTTGGAATGTACAATGAGTTCAGTTTTACTGGCATTTAGCTCTAAATCATTACGTGAAAACCAGTCAACTATAGAGTTACAGTCAACTTGCAGTTTAGCCATATCATCTTCAACATTGTTAATAGCGATTTCTTTACATGTCTGGCTGTCATCTGCAAAAAGAACCAACTCACTGTGCTGAACTGATTTATGTAAATTGTTTATGTAAATTGCGAAGGCCAAACTACTTAAGCACCCTCCTTGTGGTAATCCTCTTATGGTGTTGGAAACTTGTGATTTACATTTATCTACTTGAACATATTGTTGTCTGTCACCAATATAAGCTCTAAACCACTGTGAACTTATGTTATATGATTCTAATTTGCTGAACAGAATGTCTCTATTAATAGTGTCAAATGCTTTCTTAACATCCAACGCAACAACTGCATATAAATTATTACGCTGAATGGCTGACTTAGCTTTATCCAGAATGTATAGTTCGGCATGTTCAGTGCAATGGTTAGGGCGAAAACCATACTGATGTCTATATAATATGTTGTTCATGTTAACATATCTCCTTAGTTGTAGATAAACACATTTTTCAAGAATTTTGGATATCACAGGTAGAATGCTTATAGGTCTCATGTCATTTAGAGTTTTCGGGTTATCACATTTTGGTATAGCAACGATTTTGGCTATTTTCAACTTAGTGGGAACTTCACATTGTATTATGGACATGTTTAACATAGATAGCAGAACATCTCGGAAGATACTGGAATTCATCAGTATATTGAACATATAGTTAGATATGCCCATACTATCCTCACTTGTGCTTTGCTTATTCTTCATCTTTCGCCATACATATGCAAGCTCACACGCACTTACTTTTTCAACTTTAAACTTATGTCGAGTAACAATTTCAGGCTGCATAGCAGAAGGAGTGCATGTTATAGGTCTGTTACATATATTTGTAAAGTGACTGTTTATTACATTTGCCGTAAAAGGTATACTTATCTTGCGTTTAGCTTTTGTTAGTGTAGAAAGAACTGGCCAAATACCTTTTTCTTCAACGCATGTTTGTATAAAAGCTTTACTATCCTGCACTATAAGTTTTTTCACAAGTTGTTTTTGCTGCTGGTACATGACTTTATAAGATGTTGTATTGTGTTGAGTGAAAAGCTTGTAGAATTGATCACGCTTGTAAATTTCGTTTTTGGTATACTCACTGAGCTTAGTTGGTTTTTCATGTTTGAAGATACTTTTGCTTCTTAAAGGTGCATGCTTATCAGTAATACAAGCTATATTTTGAATGAGCTTTTCGAATGATGAATGAACGTTGTCAGTGTGTTTAATGTTAGCCATGCATTCATCAATCTCGTCAAGTAGCTTTTCATGATTCATGCTTTTATAGTCCCTGTATGTAAACGTAGTTCTCATTTTGGGCTTTTTGACTATATTAAGAAATGTACTTACAGCACAATGATCCGATAAGTGTGGGTTAAACACAGTAGTATTGATACACATGTTAGGTTTGTTCGTGATGATGAGATCAAGCATCGCATCTCCTCTTGTTGGTTCACTCACAATTTGCTTAAGGTTGTAGCTTTTCATGATGTGTTCTAACTTACTGTAGCACCAGTCATGTTTAAGGTTGAAATCTCCTGTCAGTATATACATTTTATCAGTTTTACTTAACTCGTCACATATTAATTGTATGCTATCCATGTCTGCAGTAATAGTGTTTATATCATATTTAGGGGGTCTATATATACAGGCAATAAGGAAGGCTTTTCTATGATCACTTTTTACACTAGTAACAATGCACTCAACATTCGAGGTATTTTTTATGTTTTCAATGTTATTTAGATTGTAAGTTTTAGAAGTAAAATTAGTATGTACAATTATGGCCACACCTCCACCTTTCTTTTTATTGGATTGTTCAAAAGAGCGATCCTGTCTGTATATTTCATAGTTGGGTAAAGGTGGTAGTGTTTTGTCAGGAGATAAAAATGTTTCAGATAGGCATAATATGTCAATGTTATTTTGTAGTAGAGAGTTTTTTATATGTACAAATTTATTCGATATGGATTGTATGTTCAGATGATTGATGTGTATGTTGTTTCTGTGTTTCACCAGTCAATTAGGCAAGTCAGGCAAAAGAGGCAGATCCGTAATGTCGGGGCTAGATTCATGTGTGTTTAACCTTTTCAACATGCGTGCATTCACAGAGTCACCATCACTTAACATTTGACTAAGATTGCGCTTATTGCTTGTTGTTGGAGTTGTGAGGTTAACATTCCTCGTTGTTGATGTAGGAACAGTAGTAGTAGTAGTAACAACGGTAGTATGCATGTTAGGTGTACGTACTTGTTGCACAGGAGGAATAAACGGTGGAAAAGATGCCGTTTCATTATGCTGTGCGCCTGTGATATTTGTGATGCGCTGTAACTCTGCTTGCTGTTTTTTCCACTCTTCTCTCTTCTCTTTTCTCTCAAATTGCTGCTGTGGTGTCAAGTCGCGAGTAGCATACATACCAGTATACTCTACTTGCTGTTTGAGTAAGTTTGATCGGTATATGGCAGAGTCAACTTCATTTGCACTCGCAAGCCTAATCTTTACAGGTCTTATCTTGTGTGTATTTGTAGGACCGATGCGAAAGTCACGAATGTATAGAGTATTGCGAGGTAAAAGAATGTTCATGATTTTTGTGATAGTTTGCAGTGCATTTCCATTTTCAGGTATACCATGTAAAATTATGTTTGTCATTCTCCTCAATCTTTCTGTCTTTTCCATAATCTCATTATACGCTTTTTTAGCATAGCCAATATCTTCTGCAAGATCTTCAACTAACACGGTTTGAGCCTCTTGCCTATCATTTAGTATGGACTGTTGATCTTGTAACGTTGTTTGCTGCCTCTCTAACTTACTCTGATCATTTTTCACTACACTAACATCATACTCAATATCACTGACACGTTTCCCAATATTATCTAGCTTCACATTCATATTGGTAGTTAAACTGTCAAACTGTATTTTCATGAAGGTTTTTAAGTTGTTTTCCATGATTTTGTATTCTGGATTTACATATGCCACTTCACTTCGTAGATTCTCAGAGCTACGTCTCAACTCATGGCCTCTAGGTACATTATTCTCACTGCCCATTTTAGATGTTAATATAGGTATTAAAGTGAAAAAAGTGTATGTATGTAGTAATGAATGTATATATATGAACAAAGTGATTATTATGTTTTGCACTGACACTGAAAACTTTAATTGCTGTTAATTAGTAACGTTGACTGATTTTTGCTACTATTTTAATCTAACTTGATTCTCTCTTTTTTACTTCTTTGAATGGTATAAAATTTATAACTGTAATGTACGTATTTATTTAAAAAATTTACTTTTTGTAAGAGCACAACAGACACTTGACTTTACACACTCACACACACTCAGTAGTGATTACAGCGGGTTTATTTGAATTATAGTATGAAGTCCTTCTTGAAAGTCGTATGTCCCAGATTAAGTACCATTATGATACTTAAAGGAAATAAGTTTGAGACAAAATGTTGCTTAAAGATGCAACAAAGAAAAATGCAAAAACGTTTTCGAGGGCGGACATTTATTCATATTAGTTATTTTTGTTTTGGGACTTGGGAGCAGTTACAACAAAACAAAATTTATATTAATGGATAAAAAATGAGTTTGCATGTACAAACCAGCATTTTGACTAATTAACGTTTTCGTCAAAATTTAGGTGTAAATTGAGTTCAATGATTTAAACTTGACTGATCAACTCATAAAATAAAAAATTAACACAAATAGGGCTTTGTGTCAAAGAAGTCATTTCGTCCTTGGTTATTTATTGAATTTTCTTTGGTTCGCTACAAATTTCACGTCATCATTTGACTTGTACATATATTTCAGAAGTTTTACAGTAAAGTATAATAATATCATAGATGTTATCAAAGTTAACATTAATATTGCAGCCCAAACATCTAGCTGACGCTTCGCCCAAAACGATTGACCTACACTTAATGGTCGTAACACTGATAGTTCATCTTGATTGTGTCTAAGAACAAAATCAGTCCACCACAACGCAGTGTCAAGAGGCTTATGAGGTCGATCTTTAAACAACTTTGATATCGTTTTCATATTTTCCCGATACCTAATAAATTAAACGAACCTTATTGTTAGAATTCCTTATACCAAGTATGAACATAAACATCAATAAATTGTGTTCTTTTCAAGTCAAATTACTTTGTATCATTCAGAACTCGATTTATGGCATTTTCTAGTTGAGATTGAGTGACTGTTGTAATTTCCAGTCTGATTCCATACTCTCTTCTGTGAATTCTTTCAGCATTGTAGTCCTGCTCAGCAAAAACGAGGAAACTTATCAGAGGAACGGCATTGTACACAGCCTCTTGTGTTCCCAATAAACCGGAGTGAGTAATGAAGGCTTTTATTTTGGGATGCGCTATCATTTAAAAAGAAATATAAAATTAAAATATAATATTCGAATGTATATTCTTCGAGAATTCGCACAGTAAAAATAATAAATACCAAGAATGTCCTGCTGTGGCATCCAAGAACTAATGTAAACATTCTTATCTGGAAACTCCTCTGCTAACGAAACATTTCCAACCTTCCAAACAAATTGGATTGCTGGAAAGCTTCGTATGGCTCCAATAATAGCTTGTTGGGTAGGTGTATCCATCCGATTAAAATCGGCGTGTGTGCCAAAGCTAAGATAGATAAATCCTGAACTTCGTTTCAGAAAATCATCTAAATCCTAAAACAGTTTATATTTCAACCAGGTAATTTAAGTAGAGTGATATGGAAAAATACTTTTAAAATTATCAATATTAACCTTCGGTAATGGCTTTCGTTTTGCCGTCCAAGCGATTCCACCAACTGACACAACATTTGGTGACACAGATCTCGCGAATTCCTCCGAATAATGTGTATTTAAAAACACCATGCTAACATTTCGTTCAATTTCATCAAAAGATACCAACTCTGTGAAATTTAACTTCTGTTTAGTTAACTGTTCTAAATAAGGAAAGTATCTCCACCTTCTTCCAAAATTCCATATTATTGGCATTAAAGCATTTTTGGCACGTTGTGTAAACGACATAGGCACGGGATAATATAGAGCCATATCTGGAATCCAATTGGTTTCATCAGGTAAGCCGAAAGAGTCTGAAAACCATTGAAACGCAGAACTTGTCTGAAATATGATGATTTTAGCATTCCAGTAATGTGCCATTCCATAAGCACAGTCATTGAATAAGCCATCAATGAACACGAGATCGACCTTGGTGTCTTTTATCCAATTAAGGTATTCGTCATCCGAGTATATTATATCGCAAACCATTTTCCCGAGTTCTAAAAAAACATGACGTTTCTTAAGTGTACATTGTTCATATATATTTTTTATAAATTACTGATTATGGAAACTTTACCCGGCAGTAGATTGACCCAATTGGCAAATAAGTTTCCATTTTTTCTATCTTGAAATACGTCCAAACTATCGCCTAAACCATCTGACCATTCCTTTAATTTTTTAGGAACAAAGTCCTTTATTTTTGGGTTTGGGCTTTTAGATGGGTACGGTGAAACGAAGGTAACATTATGGCCCTTTTCTGCTAGTGCCTCAGCTAAAGGCCATGCAGGAACTCGGTGACTGTATGACGACACTCCAAAGTAAAATACGATATTGGCTGTGTTTACTGTGCTGAAAACAGTCACCAACAAAGATAAGATGACTAAATATTTTCCCATGTTTTCCGAAAACAAATTAAATTACTACACAAATATATAGTATGTCTTTCCCCGACCAGTCAGGAAGAACTGAATATTTATGTCTGGAAAATCGACCATGGTATTTTATGGTATGGTACTTGGGTTTTTCATGCATTGAAATTACGTAACATTATAATCAAATGTGAACATAGTGTGCGAAAAAAGTTGTATTTGTAAAGTTTTGTCATATCATTCCGTGAAAAGTAAGTAAAAATTGTGATCATATATACTTCGCATTTATGCATGCTTATGTAATCGCTTATAAGTACCGATGCAATAAATTTCTTCTTTGACCACTCATGCTTTGTGCTTCGGTATAATATAACTGATTTTGGCCTTGAAGTGATTCCCATGCACTTGAACAGTAAAAAATGACATTGTAAAATATAGCGTCACTGCAATACATAAAAATATTGTTACCTTTATTAAAATATCCGATATGTGAGAATAAATCGATTGAGTGCATTGTGCAAATATGTAAATGAATCACTTTTATTAGAATTTCATCTTTAATTTCCTAGCTTTTAGAGAAATAAAGTAAGGTGATTAATTAAAGGTTAAAACTTCTTTGCAAATTGGATAACTATGCAGAAGCAAAACCATACCCAAAACTGTGAAATTACATACATATACATTAAGCTCTTGTTTATTTTCTGCCATTAGGTCTTTCCCAACGAAAATTAGTCCAATCATTGAAACATATAAGTTGAGCATATGAATAAATATATAAATCAATGAAAAATTCTTGTTATAACTAATCTCTCCCGATTTATAAACTAAACTAAACTTGGATTTTTGACGAAACGATTTTCTATAACAATTATACATTAATTACTCACCCACACAAACCTCTCAAAAATGCACTGCTCATTTGTAATTCCAACAAAAAATTAAAACTTGCAACAAAGTTTGGTTTTAAGAAAACTGAAGAATAATGAATCAGTTATGTATGTTAGTATTAGGGCTACATAATTAAACTAGAACCACTACACGTTCACAAAAAATCGTTACTATTTCTTTACAATTTGTATAGATTTGGCAAGCTATAACATTCTATTCCATAAGTTAAGAAGATGGCATATTTTTCCCCTTACGTTCAATAACATCTACATAAATCGGATCATGAGGAGTCATAAATGGCCCACCAGGAATAAAGTTTAATTCGGTATCGTTTCTCTTAATGAACTTCAAATTTTTCACTAAGTAAGCCATGATCATTAGCATGGCTTCCCTTGCAAATCTAATTCCTGTACAATTTCTTGGTCCATGTCCAAATGCAGTACTAGCATACACATTCAATTTGTCTTTATTATCAGGCATGAATCTCTCAGGATCGTATTTCTCTCCATTCGGATTATAATCTTCAGATCGATTTATAGCCCAAACAGGAAACATAATAGTCATTCCCTTCTTAATATGCAAGCCATACTCTTCATTAACCCAATCTTTAGTACAAACACGTTCCAGTCGATGGAAAAATGTCTAAAGTCTCAAAGATTCGTTAATACACGCGTTTAGATAAACGAACTGAGATAAATGTTCATGTGCAACTTTCCCATTATGTTTGAGAAACACAGCATCCACTTCTTCGTAAAGCTTTTTCTCCATTTCAGGATCCTGGGTCATATGATAAATTGTTGAGGCTATCATTGTGCTAACTTGGTCTTGAGCAGCAAAGAAGAACACTAGTGCTTGACAAAATATGGAAAACTCTGTGACCTTAGCTTGTTTGAATTCGGTAGAATCCAATTTATCGAACCAGTCAATGCACATGTCTACAACATCATTAAACTTTTGTCCAGACTTACGTCGTTCGTTCATCATTTGTTTGAAAATGCTGACAAATCGGGCTACCGGCTCGGGTTTGAACATTGTTGTGTTCATGAATTTTTTCATAAATGGAAACGTGTCTGCAAAAAAAAATTGAATAGAAAATTTAACTACATAATTGACACTTATTATAAAAATTATTTTAATGTTTACTACATGCTTACGTGACCACATGACTAGTTCTGGTGATTGATGCTCGAATTGAGGTGTCACTAAGTCCTTTACTAATTTAGCAAATTCATTGTCTTCTCCCGGATTTCCACTTATTCGAACGGAAAATACACATCTTGAAATAAGATCCGTAAGCATCGAGTGGACGGCTCTAAAGTATAACAAACAATTATACATTCAAATTGTATATTTTTGGTAGAAACTAGGCTTATTCAGGTATTGGTTTTGAATGTATTACTGGTCCACAGGAAACTTTTCAAGAACTCCTTTTCCAGAAGATTGAACCTGCTTCTTCAAACTAGAAATAAATTCATTTGTGGCTTACATCATTGGCAAATTCATCATTTTTATCTTAGCGCTAGTAAATGCTGGTGTGATCAAGGAACGAACGAGTTTCCACTTTTCGACTGCAAGTTAAATGATTAAATTCGAAATTCACAAAAAAACTTTTTAAAATGATCAGAGACGTTTTTTAAAATTAAAACGACGAATTTATTTTACGTGGTTGAAAATCAGGCATTTCATTTGTCACGGGGTCCCCAAAATCTAATCTCCTTTTGCCATTAAAGTAGTCCGCATCTTTAATACACATTAGCCTAACCAACTCTGGAACACAGACAAACAGTTGTGGTTGTCGACCTTCATAGACCTTTAAAATGTTGAAATGATTTACAGATTAGTATAGAATATTAGAAATACTTTGAAATTTAAATGGTGTGTCAATGTACCCCAAAAATCTTTCCATATTTTTTCATCCAATTGTATTCATTTAAACCTCCAGGGGTGTTATAAAGTTCTCGAATGGATCCTAAAAGTGGATGATGGGGTACTATAGGAATACCCATTTTTTCTAGAGTACCATGTTCCCATCTTGCGTAAATTAGTAAACCCACAAACACTAACAAAACAAGCAGACCTAACGCTAATAGAATCATTTTGAGTATTTTTTCGGAAACAACTGCGCAAAATATAATAACAACGAGACTACAAAATTTAATGCTACCAGATTGACAGGCAGTCAAATAATGTAGTCTGGTCAATATCGTTTTCGCTAGCTTAGCCAGTAGTGGTCAAATGAATGAACTTAAACTTCGAATGACTTATCCTTGAATTTTATTATATCTATCCCAATCACACATTAGAATTTTTTGTGGAAATTTCCAACGTAAAAGTGTTGGTTGTTTAAGGTTTAGAAAATACAAAACCATGATATGTAATATCACATGCATTACATTATGATTCGAGATCGGTTTGAAAAGCAGCTTTGAGTGTTTAGATGCCCAAATTTTCCCATATAGTAAATGTGATGAAAATTGTGATGCTTCTAGTGCAGACTACTAGAAAGATAGCACGTTAATATACACTTTTACTACAATATTGAAACTAAAGAATGAATAAAAAATCATCTTTTATACAATCATGATGAATGTATTGTTGTTCCTGCTGTTGAACTCGTCCAGACTCTAGCTTTCTAGTCAGTCAGAAAGAGCGATTCAAGGCCGAATGTAATCACCAACAATAATGGGTTTTTATATGGAGATATACTGACTTGCTTATAACACGATAAACAGTTTGATTAATGTGTGTTTTCAAGTGAAAAGGTTTGGATGACTTCAGATCATAATTATAGCATCTCAAATTTGAGCTTGCGTGATCGTTTTGATTTTTTCTGTTTTTAAATTCTGTTTGTGACGTTTTTATAAAGTGGACGGTTGGTCCACAAACATGGCAAAACCAAGAAAATAGCAAACAAATTATCGGCCTGTTCAATGAACTGCAATGCAGTTTATAAATACACCGAATTGCCTATGAAATTAATTGTACGTTGTATGTGATGTTCATGCATATGTCAGATTAGATTTGATATGATTGTTATGATCATGGGCTTCAATTAATACTGAACATTAATTTTTTGGTTTACTTGTAGTAATTTGTCTGTAAAACTGCACAAGTAATATATACCAAAGATATAGATGAGGTTAATGGAATATGAATGATTCACGAAACAGAGAAACCAGTTGATAAAAAACTGCAAACAACCATTCAATTATGGTATACATCTTGAGAGCAAAGAAACTTTTATTATTGTCACAATTCTGTATTTCGTCATTATTATAGTTTTTGAAGTGGTTTATTTAAGTTTTATGCAGTTAAGAAAACCATACTAGACAAAATAATTCACTGGGTCAGTGAATTTCAATTTGTCTTATCATCTTTTCAATTGGTGACTACACAAATTTTAGAAAATATATTTTATAGCCTTTTTTAACGATTTTCACTAATTATATTAAGACTAAACACACTTTAAATTAGTATAGTTATCAATAAAGAACTAATATCAAAGAAAATACATACTCGTGTAGATCTAATCCGTAATGAAATCAATTCAAACAAATAAAGATGAAAGAGGATTAACCAGATACAATGTAACTTTATTACGGTGTAGTAAAACGTTTCATTTATAATTTCGGTTATATACTATTTTTTTTACTTTACTGTAATTTTACACAAATAACATACATTGGCTGCTTGTCAACAAAACTGTCGACTTTATTTTTTTCTTTCCATCACATCCACATAAATTGGTTCATGAGGTTGGAAAAATGGTCCGCCAGGAATGAATTTTAACTGCGTGTCCTTTCTCG